>PVKA01013512.1:36930-54893 GCA_004027165.1 Ctenomys sociabilis | reverse complement strand
GAATTTTTTTTTTTTTTTTTTGTCTTTTTGAGACAGGGTCTCACTATGCAGTTCAGGCTGTCCTTAAGCTCACTTTGTAGCTCAGGCTGGTCTCGAACTCACAACAATCCTCCTGCCTCAGCCTCCCAAGTGCTGGGATTACAGGCGTGCGCCACCACGCCCGGCCAGATTTTTGAAACTGGCAGTTAATTGGTAGGATTCTCACCCCGACTAACTGTATATGCTGACACCTGTGAACCAAGCAACTGCACTGAATCTAGCAATGTGTAATAGAAGGGTCACACTTGGAATACCTGTCATTCTGGTATTCTAAATACATACTTCTTGTCATGACATACCAAGTATTACTATACTGTCTTTCAAATAAAAAAAATTTAAGGGTAATAAATGAAAAATAAGACACACACACACACACAAAATGTCATAGGACAGTCCTGCTACAATGCTGTATATGGATAGATTTCTAAATTTCTATGTAAATATATGTAAGTGTTCATTCCTACTTTTTAAATTTTTTTTTCTTTCTTCATATTCTGTAAGGACTTAGAGTTTAATATCTCAATACTTGGTGGAAAATACCTGTTCCATGTTATGCCTCAGATGTTTGATATTCGGACAAATAGTTTGGGTAAGCCGAACTGCTTAGGTTGCAGGGTAATAATCAGCTTCTCTTCTGGAGGGGAAACAACCTAAGTTTGCAGATCAAAACTCGGAGAAAAGGAAGGGCTACAAAGTCAGCCAACATTTTGGCCCTAGCCTTTCAAGGTCAGTGAAGACTCAGGACATAGGAGAACTTGTACTGTAACATCATGTAACTCAGTTGTGCCCCATATTTTCTGATCAAGAAGATTATGGAGCTACAGGAATGCAATCAATGATGTATAGCATGCCTAAGGAGAGTCACATGGAGAGAAAACATTCTCTCAGGCTTCTACAGAGAGCAACTTGGTCAAGCAATGGCCATGACTCATCCACATGGTTGACACTGACAAGGGCTGTACAAAGTGCGGTACAGGGTTATAGGATAAACCCTGAGGGTACCTTGACTGACCTTATCTGATATAAAAGTTACATTTCTTATTATATAGGTCTTGCTTTAACTTGGTCTTAACCACACAGCAGAAAAGTATAAAAAGGAAGTATAAAAAGTAAAGCCATATTAATATACTGAACTGTGAATGGCTCAAGTCAACAACTTTTGAGAATAACCCACTACTATTGTGGACTGCTGGACTGTGTTGGATTGTTTTGCTGAATTCATGCAGCTATAGTATTTAGATGCCAAAAGAATACCCATCTCTGACAGAACTAAACAAAATAGGGGCTAGAAAGGAAGGATCATTTTGTATTTGTGTATACAGAATAGTTAGGATAGATATACAGCTACTTTAGCTTAACTCAGTGAGAAGATTTGTACTAATAGTGTCTGGACAGGATATCCTGTCTGCTTCTTATATTGTGGATAACCACTAAGAAGATAACAATGTACAATGTATTAATTAAAATAAATAAAATAAAATAAAAAATAGATCTTTATCTGTTAGAAGTGTATGTCGAAGTATTTGCAGGTGAAATGGCATCATACACGGAGATTTTTTTTTAAAAAACACATAAGCAAAAAAGCCAAACTAACCAACCAAACAACAACAACAAAAGCCCAAAACAAAACACATCAGCCAAAAAAATAAAAGTGGGAAGGGGCAAATGAAATAGGAATGGCACAATGGTAATCAGGAAAGCAGGTGGTGGGTACCTGGGGATCATTATCATTCTCCTTCCTTCGTGAGTTTGAAATTTCCCATAATGAAAATTGAGAAGAAAGAAGGAAGCCAACAATCAAGAAGTTCCCTGGAGAACCTACTTCCTCTCTTGCTGAGTCTGTGTGGAAATTAAATTAGATAATATACCAGTGCTCGGTAAATCTTGGCTCCTTTCCTCTCTTTCCAAAACCTGTCCTGGGCACTGATCACCACCAGCTCACCGGCCTTGGGTGTGTTGCAGTTGTTATGAGCCGCATCTGCTTCATGCCTGGTTTTCTAAGGCAAAAGGCTGACTCCCGTCCAAAGAAGACATCAGCTATCTTGGAATTTCCATCAGAGCGGGGGTCTTTCATCTAAGGTGGGAGGGGGCGGGTGGGAGGTGTGCTGGGGTGATGCCTACCCACAAGTTCTGGAGTCTGCTCGTGCATACCATCAGGTCTTAGGATTTGGGGGCTGAGTCTGAAGAGTTTGAGCAGTGAATTGGTGTGGGAGTACACCCACCCCCCAGTGTGGAGCAGAAGAGGTGCAGAAGATACGGATGTCTATCAGGGCTACAGCAGAATCCTTATCAGCTAAAAGTCCTTGGCACCTAACAGCATATCAAAATGTTGGTTCTCTTCTTCTCACATCTTATCAGTTCACACAGACAGCCATTTGATTGTTGACACCAATCAAAACACAAATATGAGATAAAGAATAGGTAAACAGAAAGGCAGGAAACATGTCCAGGATGTAGGGGAGATATACCAGGGCAGAGGAAATGGAGCTGCACAGGGGAGAAGAGAAGGAAATTTTACAGTTTTGTAACTCTGCCTAGGCTGAGGGGTGATCACTCTGTTCCCTAAACCAACCTTTTTACAGATAAACTGAGAAGTGCCAGTCCTTGACCAAGCGCAATGACTTGGGGTATTATCAAGGGAGTGATCCCCTCACTGCAGGTGGAAGACATGGCCGCTAAGGAAGGGAGCCTGGAAGAGTCTGGTCACACCCTGAGGCAGCACCTGCAGCAGAAAGGGTGCCTACTGTTTCCCAAATTTGCTTAAGCTCTAGAATCAGGCTTTCTAGGGCAAGGGCCTAGAACCCAGTTTTCTGACAAGACCCTCCGTTGGTTCTTATGATCAGGTGGCGGGGGTGAAGATGATTCGAATGAGGAGGTGGAACACTTGCAACAGATGTACCAAGGAAGTCCATTAGGCCACACACAGCCTCCTGGTCGCACTGGACTCAGAGAATTGCAGTAGCAAGAGGGTAGGGCCCTGGGCTCTGGACTCTGTGTTCTTGAAAGTGATTTCTAGGCAATTCTGTAGTTTGACATCCCTGAAAGCTTTGCACAGTGGCTAACAGTACAGGCTCCAGGCTTGTAATTCCCTGGTTCAAAGCCTTATTTTACCACTCATCAAATATGGACACTTAGATAGGTTATTGAATGGTTATCAATGCCTCAGTGTACCTGTCTGTAAAACAGGACCAATAATAGTATCAACCTCTGACACAACAGGTGGAAATCACTTAGCATAGACCTTAGAACATTAACATTAACTATTATCTGTTATAATCCAAAAGCCAAACTTTCTGTCTCTTTCCTCCAGACCACCATTGTGTTGGGGGCTCTGCTGCAGCCTTCAGTAGAGCCTGCGTGAGGCAGGCCTGCACTTGTCTACATCTGTCTCTGAACTTTTGGAGGGCAGAAGCCAGTTCTTTCTCTCTCTCTCTCTCTCTCTCTCTTTGTCTCTCTGTCTTTCTCTCTCTCTCTCTTGTTTTTCTTATAACATTTCCATCCCTGCTCCTACATCTCTATAGGACTTCATGTTATGTCAGAGTTGGACAGATCACCTAAAGCAGCTGCTACTTTATACACTAAGAGACTGAAGGTGAACTGTTGGTCCCTAGTCACATAGCTAAGTGGACCGTGGTGCTCCTGCCTACTAGCTATGCCATCTGAGTGCTGTCTGTCCTAAAAATGGCCATAATGATTGTATCCTTGAAGTGCTTACTAAGCAAGTGCACTGTGACTAAAATGTGCCTGAGGCACTCCTGGGCCACCCGAAGGGTGTTGACGTGACTTTATGCTATTGAGTCCAGCACCATGAATATTCACTGACTGTTAGTGAGGCCTACATCACAAGTTATGCAAGGACACTAAACTCACCGTGGCACTTGGTCAGAGTGACTATGAGCCAGAGCCAGCACCACTTTCAGACCCCATTATTGAATCAACTTCAATGTCTTTTTACCTTTTCTCAGATTCTAACACATCATTTTATCTTCTTGTTTATAACCTAAGCCTGCCTCAGTGCATTAGACCATCTGCCAAGGGATCTGACTGATTGTTGTGGTTGTGGCCCTGGTGTGTCTAGCGTTGCATATTACCGGAGACCACCGTTCCCATCCTCTTGGGTTCTTAGTTCTTAGACAAGAAGTTTTACAAAGCAAGAATCTCAGCCTTGATACCCTGTAAGCTCTTCTGCAGGGCTTCTTCCCTGGTAGCTGAGAACCCAGGACTGACCCCCTCCACCCCTGCATGGCCTTACCATCATGGTTGGCGTTTCCTAGTGTCCACGGCTCATCTGAGTCAAAGTGAGTGTCTCCTCCAATTCCTGGGCCAGGGAAGTAGGCATGGGCCAGGAACCCCCCCTCCCCATCAAATGGGGAGCTGTCACCGTGAAAACCGGAAGCGAAGAAGATCATGATGTCCGCCTCCTTCCGGTCACTTTTGATTTCATGATACGGGACCTCTTCAAAGGTCAGGGGAGTGACCTTCTGCCACACATCAAAAGCCTGGCGAATAGCTTTCCGTGTGTCGAGCTCACCCACCTTTGGGGTATAGTTGTGAATGCTGGTGAGAGAGGGGAAGATAATTAGGGTAGGAGCAGAAAGCCAGAGATGAGCAAAGCTGAAAGGGACATCAGAGGCAACAGGGCCAGGGGACTCCCCATGTTGAGTTCTAGGGTTCTGCCGAGCTGCCGCAGCGGTGCAAAAGGGGCAAAGTGGGCAGACCTCTGGATCCCACCCTGGCCTCATTCAGGATGGCTTTATTTTAATCAGTGCTTTTATTTTATCTCTGACAAACTTTGTCTTGAATAAAGGATTCTCCTCTACTGTAGAGAAAAAAAAAATCTGTTGGTAGATAGCATTTTCTACCTTTTAAGTTTTTTTCTGATACTTGGAACATATATATTTATAAAAGTTATAAAAATAAGGTGGGTACAAAGCTTGCCTAGAATATGTTTGAGTCCCAGGATCGAAAAACAAAATTGGTGTGTGCTGGCACTGCCTGTAATCCCAGCATTTGATTTAGGCCATGAAATGTCTTTTCCTCCTCATCGAGTACCCCTGACTCTTAAGGACTCTTTCCAAAGCAGGGCACAGCTAGTCATAGTGGAGGGCACCAAGGCTTGAGGCTGAGATAAGATTATAAGTTCAAGTCTTACTTGAGCAACTTAGTGAGGCCCTATCTCAAAATAAAGACCAAAGGGGCCAGAGAGATGGCTCAGTGGAATAAGCACTTCCCTGGCAAGTGCAAGGGCCTGAGTTCAATCCCTGGCTCTGCCAAAAACTAAAAATAAAATAAAATAAAAATTAAAGAGGGCTGAGAATGGATCTCAGTGCAAAGTACTGGGTCCAGGGCCTGATACTTAAAAAAAAAAGTTCAAACAGAGATGAGTTTAAGTGAAAATTTCTTCAAAACAAAAAAAAATTTTTTTTATACCAACTACTGCTTGTCTACCTAGAAGGTGGCATAAGGCAGTATCTGATGTAGCCTATCAGGGGTTGAGCTCTTTAAAGTTATTATCGCCAAGCCGGGCGTGGTGGCGCATGCTTGTAATCCCAGCACTCGGGAGGCTGAGACAGGAGGATTGTTGTGAGTTCCAGACCAGCCTGAGCTACAAAGTGAGCTTAAGGCCAGCCTGAACTGCATAGTGAGACCCTGTCTCAAAAAGACAAAAAAAAAAAAAAAAAAAAAAGTTATTATCACCATGCTGCATGGTTCTTCACAGAACACCAGTACCTGTGGGGGCTCTGCCCTGTGAATGGAGTTGATTTCTCTACCCATTCCGAAAGCAAGGAAGCAGAGCCCCAGAGAAGTTGAGTTACAGATGTTAAGGTCAGAGTTAGCTTAGAATGCAGTTTTTATTTTATTCTATTTTGATACAGGGTCTCACTACAAAGTTCCGACTCGTAGTGATCCCCCTGTCTCGGCCTTCCTAGTGCTGGGATTACAGGTGTGGGCCACCATATCTGGTTTTGGGACTGGCAGGGGTTGAACTTGGGACCTTGTGCCTGCCAGGCAGGTGCTTATGCTGCCAAGCTACCTCCCCTGCCCAGTTATTTATTTTTATCTGTTGCTTCAGGAGAGCCAGAGTCTGTACAGTTTCAAAGACAGGTTCCTTTTAAGTTTCCTTCTTGTTAGATTTCTGGGGAAAAAAAAAAAAAAAGCTTGTCCTGATCTCTAGAACCTGTGAAGAGGGAGTCCTTTGTTTAACTCGGATAACTTCTGGCTTAGGTCTTGCTCCTGCACCTAGGGGCTCTACTTGAGTTGGAATCAGGGCCTTCCGCGGTACCAAGCAGAGCCCACCCACACCCGCTCCTTGCCAGGCCCCTGCCAAGCTCCATTTGAATTCTTGTGTCCCAGTCTGCTTTGATAAACTTTGTCATCCTTGCTCGGAGTCTGCTAGTCAGACATGGAGACTAACGTCATTCTGTCTTGATTCCCCCAGACAGTCAAGAAACAACACTGTTATAATTCAGGTTACTATAACCATATCGCATGTTTCTCCATAAAAGAACATCATGATTCAGTTGTTCTTTATACTCCTTAGGAAGCAACTAGGCTGGGTGTAGTGGTGCACACTTGTAATTCCAGTACTGAGGGGGGCTGAGGCAAGAGGATCGCATGCTGGAGACTAGCCTGGGCAATTGAGGGAGAGTCTATCTCAAAATAAAAAATTAGAAGGACTGGGATGTGGGTTGGTGGTATAGTAACTCTAGGTTCCCTAGTAGTAGAAGAAAAAGAAAGAAAGAGAGAGAGAGGCCACATAAACTAGGATCCTGTTGGAAATCTTGGGGGAGGTCTGTCAGGCTGAGGTCGATGAGGAGGATCAGAGGCAGTGAGGTCTGACAAGCTCTGGCTGGGAGAATGAATTCTTTCACGGGTCTTTACCTTACCACAGCTGGAAGTTACTGAACAATCCGTTACCCCATTTTGTGTAAAAACTGTAAGCACCCAGGCAGAACACAACCAAAACCCCTCAAAAGGCCAGGTCCCAGATGTTTGGAGACCCACAAGGAAGACACAGGAGCTGGCTCTCAGCGCTGGGCCTGATGCTCGTGTGCCTGCCTGGCCCGCATCCTGACCTCCAGAGGCCGCTGAAGGCTGGGCAGTGAAACAGTAAGCATGGGGCCAAAGTTGGGGCGGAAGAGAGGGAGTCAAGCACCTGTAGGTGATATGTTTTTGCCTCCACTTCTGTCCAGTCAGGGCATAGCGCTTGTTTCTCCGCCTTCGGCTCAAGTGTGGGTGATCAGGGACACCACAGCGGGGTTTCTTCATCCACCTGAGCAGAGAGAGGAATCAGAGGAATCAGGAGACCTTGCTTGTTCAGTTCCAGCTCCACCAGTAATCTAGGATCCCATATAAGTGACAGAATCAGTATGAGCCTCAGTTTCCTCATCTTCAACATGAGAATTAGAGTTCTTGCTGCCCTTGGGTTGCAGAGAGGAGCATATGTGAAATCTGCTATTAGACCACAGTGCTTCCTGGTGACTTCTCAAAACACCTACATTAAAATCCCAACTCCTCCCTGGGCCTTCAAGAGCCTGGGTGACCTAGCCCGGCCTACCTGCCCCAAAGTACATCACTCTTAAATATTATGCTTCCTGCTGTTCCTTGAGGCTGCCTGCTAAGCTTTTTCTCACTCTGTCTTTTTTTTTTTTTTTTTTGAGATAGGGTCACTCTGTGTAGTTCATATTGGCCATGAACTCACTATGTAGCCCAGGCTGACCTTGAACATGAGGTGATCTTCCTGCCTCAGCCTCCTGAACACTGTCTTTGTATTTGCTGTTCCTTTTATTTACTTCTTCTCCCTATGGTTTGCTCTTTTGTGTCATTAAAGCATCTGCCCAAAAGAGGACTTCCCTGTCCATTCTATCTGAAGGGGAGCCCCTTGTCCCACTATTATCTGCCTGTCTTGGTTAATTTATATTCATAGCATTCATAACTCCCTGACATTATAAATCTGTTCGTTCTTGTCTTTCTCATCAGGTCTGAGTTCTATTATGATACGAGTATCACCTGTATGCCAAGGGCTGGCTTAGTGTCTGACACACAAGGGTTTCAACAGTGAATTGTTTGGGCTGGCGAGATAGCTTAGCGGCTCAGTGCCTGCTTTGGCAAGTATGCACAGGCCAGGTTCAGTCCAGGCACCACATGCAGTACTGGCCCCGCTCCTGAGTCTGCTCCTGAATGTGCTACTGAATCTGGTCATGGTGGCGTATGCCTATGATCCCAGCACTGGGGAGACGGAAAGCAGGAGGATCGCTACAAGTCCAAGCTATGTAGTCAGACCTTGCACCAAATACATTAAGAAAAGATTTGTTTATTGACTGATGAACAAGTGAATTGGGATTCTCCAACAGTAGGGTGGAATATGTTTTTTTTTTTCTCTCAGCATTGGGGATTGAACTCAGGCGCTTGTGCTTACCAGGGAAGCACTTATTCTACTGAGCCATCTCCCTGGTCCCAAAATCTTTTTTCTTTTTTTTTTTTTTTTGTGGCTGAACCAGGGATTGAACTCAGGCCCTTGCGCTTGCCAGAGAAGCATTTATTCTACTGAGCCGTCTCCCTGGCCGAGGTGGAATATGGTAGAAGACAAAAGATTCCTTTTCACTGTGTTCCACAAATGGCTAAAAACCAATAGGACTTGAAACATAATTATTTCCAGCAAAGTATATTGTACTTTGATTTTAAGTCTACTAAGCTATGGCTTCTAATAAATGGTGAGTGACTTCTTTGGGGGCAGGAATCATGCTCATACTCATTACTGTTTCTCTGGAAGCTTCCCCAGTGCATGCAAGTAAGTGAATTCTAACTGTTATCAGGTTACATCAGACAGCAGTAAGTGTACAACATCATTGCATCTTATGAAAAAGGTACCAGTGTAGGAGATTTAAAAAGCCATGCCTGGGCAGGCCAGATAGCTCAGTGGACTAAAGCGTCTGTTTAGACAGAGTGCAGAGGCCGGGGTTCGATCCCCAGCAGCCCTGCCTGTGGGACGCGCTGAGCCAGCGACTGAGACTGGGCATGGTGGTGCAAGCCTATAATCCCAGCACTTGGGAGGCTGAAAACAGGAGAATCACTATGAGTCTGATCTGTGTAGTGAGACCCTGTAGCCCCTGCACTAAGTACATAAAAATAAGTAAATAAATAAATAAACAAAAAGCCATGCCTGACTGGAGCCCTGGCCATCCTACATTTTCTGTTTCTGTGCAGGGCTAATGACCAGCCCATGACAGGAGAGCTTGGCATGGTTGGAAGGAAAAGGAGTCTGACTTCATTTGCAGCTGTTAAAGCAGTTGCCACAGAGTGAAAAGGAGGAGGCTATTTTAACCCAATATTAAAAGTCCCTTGAGGGAATTAGCCAACTCTTCCTCATCTTTGTGTGCCCCGTGTTGCCTAGTGAGTGATCTGTGGCTACAAACCAATAATAAAGACATAATGATAGCAATGGAATGATCTAAACATTTGTCACTGTCACCGTGCTCATAATGTTTTAGAATATTTGTTTCTTAAAATGGCCCTCTGTGAGGTAACCAGAAATCATTATTCCTATTTTCCAGATGAAGGAAAAGACATACAGGTATTAATCAAGTAATTTACAAAACATGGAAGACAGTGAGGTGGGGCTGGAATTGAGCTGAATTAAATTAATAAGTGAACTATTCAACAATGTGATTTAACCTTCAAAGGCTGGAGCTCTTATTTTTCTTTCAGTGCTTATCACAAGACTGAGCTAGAGGAACTGCACTGTTGGCTGACTGACTGACTGACTGACTGACTGACTGACTGACTGGATGGATGGATGGATGGATGGATGGATGGATGGATGGATGGATGGATGGATAAATGTGTCACATTTCCTGAAAATAGTACTGGAAAATGCAAATCTAGCTTTCCTTCACTGAAAGTCCTTGGGAAGATAACCAAGAGCTACCTTTGCTGCTGGTAAATTAGATTTGGAAGGATTCCTGTGGGGAAACAGGCCCAGAGAAAGGTTGCAATGGTGTTTGATCCCGGAGTCAGAGCAGGAACTCAGGTCTCTGAATTCTACCCCAAATACCAGCCCTGCTTGGGTCTTGGACTCAGTGTAAGTAGCTCCCTCCTTTCCATTTTTGCAAAAACCTTGCAGTACAGGCAGAACTGCAAGCGGGCAATGCCAGCCTCTTCCCTCAGACCCTCCCCTCTGCCTCCTCCTTGCCCCATCCACCTGCCGCTCTCTGAACTTTGTCCAGCAGACCTGGGGTGTCTGGGATGGAGAAAAACCAGGGCCAGGTGGCACCTCACACCAGGGCTGCTGGCCCAGGGCACACTGCTGAGAGAGCGGGCTGTGCAGCGGACTCCGGGTAACCTCCCAGGAAGGCAACAGGCTCCTCAGCTTGCCCTGGGCCGGGGCAAGGCCTCTCGTGGCACTCACGAACATGCTAGCTCTGCATTTCACAATCAAAACCCTAGGAATATGAGATGTTTGGACAGATTCTTATAATTGTACAGCCCCAGACTTATTAAGTTGTAAAAGCTTAGAAACAGAAGAACATGTTTTGCTTTTATATATATATATATTTATATTTATTTATTTATTTATTTATTTATTTATTTATTTATTTATTTTATGGATCAGGGATTGAACTCAGGACCACTGCACTTGCCAGGCAAGTGCTTATGCCATCTCCCCAGGCCCCCTAAAGTCTCACAGGCCAGAGAAACTCAGGGTCCATATTTTTTGTTTGTTTGTTTTTTGGGGTTTTTTTTTTGGCAGAACCAGGGATTGAACTCAGGCCCGTGCGCTTGCCAAGGAAGTGTTTATTCCACTGAGCCATCTCCCCAGTCCAGAAACAGAAGAACAGAAACCAAATTTGAAAAGGCAAATTCCAGTGTGCCAATGAATGTGCTGGGACCCAGAGACGATTGTCGCTGAGCAACCGACGAGCCGGTCCTTCATCTCCAATGGGGTGCACTTTCTTTCTGCCCCCCCAAACCTCCTGCATCTGTACCCAGCCCTGCCATCTGCTCCCACCCGAACTCGGCCCCCATCCCTTTGCACTGCATTCAGCATCCACTCCAGCTCTTTTTCATGCCTCTGGAGAGTGAGGGCACTTTTTCAACAACTAGAGGGAGTTTTCGTAGCTACTTCTTTTCTTTCTTTTTAAAAATGTGTGGCGCCCGGGGAGACAGCTCAGTAGAATAAGTGCCTGCTGGCAAGTGCAGGGTCCTGAGTTCAATCCCTGGTACTGAAAAAAAAAAAAAAAAAAAAAGTGTGGTGCTGGGCATCAAACCTAGGGCTTTGTGCATGCTGAGTAAGCTACTACTGAATTACATCCCCAGACCTTCTTGCTGTTCCTTAAACAAACCATCAAGCAAAACTTCATTGGATTCTGCAAGGTTTTCCCTTCATTTGCCATCTCGACTCCTTACCTTCCTTTTCCTCTTTGCAATCTAACTTTATCTCTACCATTCTGAGGTTTTATATTTTGGGGGGTTGTTTGGCTCTTTTGAGACAGGGTATCACTATGTTATGTTGTTCAGTCTGGCCTTGAACTATGCAGCTCAGGCTGGCCTTGAACTAGTCTCGATCTACCTGCCTCAGCCTGGTCAGAGAGCTGGGACTACAGGTGTGGACCACCATGCCGAGCTCTACTGAGACTGTTGACAATCTCTTTGTTATTAAACACACAGGTGTCCTGTGAGGCCACCCAGTAGCAGCTGGCTCTGCTGACCACAGCCCCTTCACTGCTGTTGTGGCATATCGCCCGGGGACCCTCCCCGTCCCTTACTCTTGTGAGGCCGCCTCTGCGCTGCTCTACCCCTAAACCTCTTCTTTTTCTCTTCTTTATGCTTTCTTTGGTGATGACAGCCAACTTCATAGCTTGCTATGTTCACTAGTACCTCTAAAGTAGCACCCTGAGACTCTGTTTGCTTCTGTGCTCTAGGATGCTGTGCCAACATGATTGTTTTTTTTTTTTTTTACTACTAAACAATATGAGCTTCCAAAGGTCAGGATATCAGGGCAAGCACCATCTGTGGAACCCGTGGGCAGTCAGCAGGACTTTTTTAAAAAAAAAAAAAGTCTTTAAAACATTTATTTATTTGGTAGAGGGACTCACTATGTAACTCAGACTCATAGTGATCCTTCTGTCTCAGGCTCCCCAGCATTGGGATTATAGGCATGCATCATCACCACATCGATTTTGGGACCAGCAGAGCATGCAGTACTGGGGATCAAACCTGTGTCCTTATGCTTGGGGACCACTGAGCTATCTCCCCAGTCCTAGTGGGTTTTTTGTTTGTTTTTCTGGGGTGCTGGGAATTGAACCCAGGGCCTTGTGTGGGCAAGGCCAGAGCTCTCCCACTTAGCCACACCCCCAGTCTATCTCAGCAGGTGTTTGGTAAAGGGCAAAAGGGGAACAAAAGTTGCCAACCCAGTATCTTTCAAGAGTTTTCTGGATCAAGTGAGATATGTGCATCTCAGGGAACACCAGGGGGTGACTCACAAAACTGGAACCAGAAAATATTTAAGATTCATGCTATGACACAACTCCTCATGGTACTGACAAGGAAATTGAGGCCCAGGAGGGTTAAGTTTCCTGGGCTCCATGGTCACTTATCAAGTTAATGGAAGAAGTGGGACTTTTCTCCCAGTGCAAACAACAAAGTGCACTTCGAGGTATTTCCTCCCAGGATGGCATCGTTGGAATAAAGGATGGAAAAGTTGAATGGGCATGGTGTGTACACGAGGCCATGACAAATATGAACCGAAAGTTCAAAGGCACAATGTCCTATGCAAATCTTACTCGATCGTTGTCTGATCCAACACACCGGTGACTGGGATCCCATAAAACTGCTGCATAGTGGAGACCGCTGACTGTAGAGCCTTCCCTAAGTGCAGTGCAGATGCCCGGGACTCATAAGGAAGCAGATAGCCATATGACTTTAGCCAGTTCTAAAAGACACGGAAAGAATAGACCGCATTATGCTGGTGAAGGCTCTAGTCTACTTGGGTAGTGATTGGCCCTTCAAGCTAGCGATCATTTCACTGAGTGCCTTACAGATCCACGCTGGTTTCTTCCCCCTTCACTCCATTCTGCAGATGCTGTCAATTAATCTCCAGAAAACACAGCTCTGATTGGCTCACTCCCTT
This sequence comes from Ctenomys sociabilis, assembly GCA_004027165.1. Classification (NCBI taxonomy): domain Eukaryota; kingdom Metazoa; phylum Chordata; class Mammalia; order Rodentia; family Ctenomyidae; genus Ctenomys; species Ctenomys sociabilis. Next base: position 41,725 of record PVKA01013512.1, on the reverse strand, counting down.
GCTGCCAACCTTTAACTGAATCGCTACTGGCTACAGAATAAATTTTCATTTAAAGGTTTCCCTTGTCCTGCTTCTCTATTTATTGATTCAGTGCTTTTCACTGATATAAAACCAACAGGCTGGAACATGAAAACAGTTAATTCCCTGAAGGAGAGTGGTGTGAGGAAACGTATCCCCTGGAAATTCATAGTGTCTAAAGTCAGAGTCTGACGAAGCACCACGGTTTAGAATATCTGTTGGTAGGAGGTTGTATACATTTTTATTGCTAAACCATTTCCCTTCAAAAGCAAGCCATTATAATAAATATAAATGAAACAAGGCAATCTTTAAAAACAAAACTGGGTGTGGTGGTGCACACCTGTAATCCCAGCACTTGGGAAGCTAAGAACAGGAGAATCACTAGCTATGTAGTGAGACGCTGTAGATCCTGTACTAAATACCAAAATAAAATAAAAACAGAAAAACAGGGGCTGGCGAAATAGCTCAGCAGACTAAGTGCCTGCTTTGGCAAGTACAGGGACTAGGGCTCGATCCCAGGTCCATCATGCTGCACTAGCCCCACCCCTGGAGCCTGCTGAGCCCATGACTGAGCCAGGGCAAGGTGGCACACTGCCCGGTGAGCATAGTGACCCTCCTGTCTTCAGCTTTCCCAGTGCTGCCACTACAGGCACGTGCTGTCACACCTGGGTCCTTATGCTTGCCAGCAGGCACTTAGATCACCTAGCTATCTCTCCACAGAAATGTATATTTAAATAAAAAGAATAGATGTATAGAAAAATAAATACTTGTTATGTAATATAAGGGAATTTCTTGTTTTTCAGGAAATATAAAGAGATCTTAAATGAGGATGCACTATGATACCTTTTTTTTTTTTTTTTTTTGGCGGAACCGGGGCTTGAACTCAGGCCCTTGCGCTTGCCAGGGAACCGCTTATTCCACTGAGCCATCTCCCCAGCCCCTATGATGCACTATGTTTGCAACTTATTCTTAAATGGGCTCAGAAATAAATACAAAATATAAATATATTTAGGGAGAGAAAATATAAATAGCTAGATAAAGCAAATGTAGTCAAATGTGCATGCCTGTAATCTCAGTACTTGGGAAGCAGAGGCAGGAGGATTAAAAAACAAAAAAACAGTTGGTGGCTTGGAGACATAGCTCAGTGCTTCAAGCACCTGCCTGAGTCCAGTTCCCAGCACACACAAAAAAAGTTGGGGAATCCAGGTAAAGCATAGCCAGGAATTTTTTTGTCCTAATCTTGAAAACTTTTCTGAAAGTTTCTAAGTTCAACATTCATGTATGTATGCACATATGTGTGAATCCATCCGTGTATGTATGCACTAGGGATTGAATCCAGGGTCTCACACGTGCTAATTGCATAGTTCTGCATTGACCTACCTCTCTAGACCTTTTTTTTTTTATGTGTTTGGTAGAGTCTCACTACACAGCTTAGACTTGTAGTGACCCTCCTGTCTTCAGCCTCCCCAGCACTGGGATTACAGGCATGTGCCACCACGCCCAATTTTGGTGGCTGGCTTAGTGCCTGGGGGCAGGGCTGGCAAGGGTGTTGGGGATCCATTACAGGTCCATGAACTTGCCTAAGCAGGTACTTTTTCTGCTGAGCTATCTCTCTGGCCCTCCAGACTCTTTAAATTCTTGGTCTGAAGTGTCATAGGGGACTTCATTTTGTGCTTCTCTGTTTTCTATTTATTTATTTTGCAGAACTGGGGATTGAACTCAGGCCCTTGCACTTGCCAGGGAAGCATTTATTCCACTGAGCCAACTCCCTGGCCCCTTAAGTATTTTAAAAAGGAAAACTTTAAGGGGATGAGAGAATTGGAAAGAAATTTGAATAAAGAAGCTGCAGCAAGCAGTGTGTTTGGAGGATCACAAATTAAAGACAATTCTTTCCACTCAAAGGAGGGAGAGGGGCCAGGGAGATAGCTCAGTGGGATGAGTGCTTGTCTGGCAAGTGCGAGGTCCTAAGTTCAACCCCTGGTTCCATAAAAAAAAGTGGGAGAGTATGGAAACTCAAGGTAAAGAAAATACCAGAAAGGGCTGGGGAGATAGCAGCTTAAGTGCCTGCCTGGAAAGCACAAGGTCCTGAGTTCAATCCTCAGTACCAGGAAGAAAGAAAGAAAGAAAGAAAGAAAGAAAGAAAGAAAGAAAGAAAGAAAGAAAGAAAGAAAGAAAGAAAGAAAGAAAGAAAGAAAGAAAGAAAATACCAGGAAACGTTTGTGGCATCCAAGGGGAAGTGGGGAAAGTCTGTGTGATCACTGAGTACGTCTCTTCAAATGCACCCCTAATGCCAGGCTCAAAGCGACAAAACCCAGTTCTCTGCCCACCTTCGTCCTGAACCTGAAGTGAGCGAGAGGAGGAGCAAGTGCTTCTGAAATGGCATTCTTCCCTTTCTATCGGTAGGTTGTTTCTTGTTTCTATATGAACAGCCTTCTCGTGGATGTGTCTTTTTATTACACATCAAATTAAACTATTTTTATAAGGAGGTAGACTAGAAACCATAAATAAGTGATGATACCATCTTTATTGCCTTGCAAGAAAATCCATTTGACTGATTAAAAACAAAATTGTCAGAATAACATAGTTGGTTCTTTCTTTTTTTGGCACCAGGACTCGAACTCAGGGCCTGGCCCTTGCCGGCAGACATTATGCTGCTGAGCTGCATCCCTGGCCCTGAATAATATCGTCTTAAAACATCCACAGCAGAGTGACAACTTATCTCTCTCACACTTGGTATATAAAACATGTATTCACTCTGAACGATGAGATAGAATATTAATATTCCTCCCAGTTTCCCAAACATTGATTCTCTTTCATGTTTCTGTGTGTGTTTTTCTCTCTGCTACTTTGAATATAAAAATCTTTTATATTTTTATGTTCAGCCCAAGCCCAAAATTACTACCTCTAGAAGACTTCCCAGGCTAAGTTATTTTCTCACTCCTCTGTGCCCTTTGTGATATCTTCATAAGATATGAAGCTGGGCTTCAATCATTACATGAGTCTCCTCCAGGTGCTAGCTCAGATCCTCAAGGAGTGCTGCCTGCCTCTCCATGTAGCCAGTGCCCAGGACAGCGGGACACACAGCAAGCATTCCCAAGCACTCCTACATCCTAGGTTCTGCTGGAGTTTCCTAGGGGAACTGGGCGGATAAGGAACCCAGACTGACAGGTAAATCAGGGTGGGAACACAGCACCACACAGCACTTGCATGGAGGGTTCTGTGGGAGAAAAGAGAAGGCTGGGGAGGAGAAGGGGGTGCTCAGGAAGGCTTCGTAATGGACATGAGATTTAAAGCTTCCAGGATACAGCAAGTTCCAGAGAGTGGAAGTGTGCAAGAGCTTGGCAAACACTGAGTCGGGCCAGTGAAGGAGAGGAGGAAGTGGAACAACATGACATATTATTACCTGTTCACACATTGGACATAGTATAGAAAATCACTTGTGACTTGACTCACCCGGAACCACCCCAAAGCTCAAATAAAACACACACACAGATGGAAGTGGAAGGGAATCTGAAAGGTTAGCCTTGCATTCACCTAGATACCCCAAGTTCTAGCCCCAGGTGAAGTCACATCCTCAAAGCACTAAGTCTTAGCGCTGCGTTTTCTCTGCCCCTCAGAGCCAGAAGGCCATACGACATGCCCTTTCTTTATGGAAATGTTCAGAACAAAGACATGGGCTGGTAGAAAAAAAGAAAGGCACAGTCCTGAGATGAATCCAGACCTTACCAGCTCCAGCTGTGTGGCCCTGGGCAGACTGAGCTTCAAGGTCCTTAGCTGGAAATACAAATAACATTGCCTCCTCTGTGGGTCTGTTGTTAAGATGAAATTAATAGATGTATCTGATACCTACTAATCACTTAAAAACCTTTCAGGCCAAGCATGGTGGCACACGTCTGTAATCCCAGCACTCAGAAGGCTAAGGTAGCTGAATCACTGAGTGTAAGGTTAGCCTGGTTACACAGTGAGTTCAAAGCTAGTCTGAACTACATAGCGGGTCCCTACCTCAAAAATAAAAAACACAGCACAACACAACACAACACAACAAAAAAGCCCTCTGTTTCTTGCACTGGGGATGCATCCCAGAGGCCTGTACATGCTAGGCAAGCTCTCCCCCAACGAACTACATGCTCAGCCCGTTATCCTTCAGATGATGTTTTTTCTCCTGAGCAACACATGGACACGATCATCCCTCACAGGAGAGTGGGACCATTGCAGAGGGCCTAGTAGTCAGTAGGTACAATGCCAACTAAATTGAATGACATTCTCTTTTTTTTTTTTTTTTTGTCTTTTTGAGACAGGGTCTCACTATGCAGTTTAGGTTGGCCTTAAGCTCACTTTATAGCTCAGGCTGGTCTTGAACTCACAACAATCCTCCTGCCTCAGCCTCCTGAGTGCTGGAATTACAGGGGTGCGCCACCACGCCCGGCTGAATGACATATTCTTGACTCTGTCACTAGACTTTCTTAAGACCAACCTTTAGTTTGAGGAAAAAATGTCTTCTGAAAGGAGATTATGTAAGCTTTAAGATATACAAAGAAAGGAACTGAGTAACCCAGTGGGGTTCCTTGGTCTTTCTAGCAGGAATCTAGGCAAATATATAGAAGCTTAACAGTTGAACATGGGGAAGCTGGAAGTAGGGATTCCTTTTCCTTGTTCTCAGACTGTCAAAATGTTTCCATCTTAAAATTCTTACTTAAAAATATATTTAGAGGGGCCAGGGAGATGGCTCAGTGGAATAAGCGCTTCCCTGGCAAGCACAAGGCCCTGAGTTCAATCC
>PVKA01013512.1:0-36830 GCA_004027165.1 Ctenomys sociabilis | reverse complement strand
CAGCGCCTCCTCTAGGAGACCTGAGCAAGGAGCACCTCAAGCAAATAAGACCTACTCTGAATGGCAGTCAAGAGCTAGCTCTAAGAACTAGACAAATGTCTGGGTCAGCACCAGGTGCTCGGCTGGCTCAGACACATGGTGGCTGAGGGGGCACACTGTACTAGTGTCTTCTCTGGGCTTTGCTTCCCTGACAGGGTCACTGTGACAATTCTCAGAGGGCAAGGCAGACCCCTAAGAGGGGCATGGGAGAGGAAGAGGCCAGTTCAATGGCAGCATCTAAGACAGGAACGCTGAGATGGGACTTAGCAGAGTGTGTGTGTGTGTGTGTGTGTGTGTGTGTGCATGCAAATTACAGGGTAAGAAAGTAGGGGATATGTTGTGGGGACAAACAGTTCTACTTTCTGCTACTAATCTGTCCCTGCTGGGTCACTTGCTCTGTGACCCAAGCAGTCCTCTCACTTCTCTGGCAGAAGGACCTGAGTTTGGAGCAAGTGTTCCAAACTCCAGTCATATCAGTTTCCAAACAGGCCCTGCCCTCTGACACTTCCATTCTTCCTCTTGCAAACTCCTACTCATCCTTCAAAGTTTGGCTCAAATATCAACTCTTTTGTTAAATCTTCTTTGACTCTCCCTCACAGGCCTCGTGTGTAGCTGTCTATATGCCTGTAGTACTTTGTACAGACTACTATAAACACAACTTCCACAATGTATTGTACTTGTTTGTTGGAATGTCTGTTTCCCCTCACTAGAACAAATTCCTGAGGGACATAGACTGTGTCAGATTCTACAAAGCACTTAGCAGAGTATCTGGCACAATAAATAATCGCCGAGTTTATGAATGAATAAAAGAGTGAATGAACAGTTTGTCTGGTAGGCAGTATCTGGGTACCAAGAGTGGGATTTCATCTTGGGAAGGTTTACAGAGTAATACACTTGAAAGTGCTAAGCATAATTCCTAGGATCTATGAGAGGTTGAACAAAAATATTTGATGAAATTCAATCAAATGTGATTTGACTTCCTTACCTGATGAGGTGATAGGCTCCTTTGTCTCATTTGAAAAAAAAAAAAAAAAAAAGATAAAAATCTACTAAAGGAAGAAAGTCTCATTCAGTTTTAAACAGAATGGTCTATCTTTTATCTTTTTTTTTTTTTATGATTTATGGAGGGAAAGAAAGCTCCTGTCCAAGAGAGGGACAGGAGGGGAGCTCGAGAGAGTGGTTCCCCCCCCTTTATCTTTTACACCTGTTTCCATTAATCAATCACTAGCCTTGTCTGGGAAGTCCAACCTTCACAGTTCAGTTAACCAACTCCAAGACGTCTGTCACCCTTTAGGTGTAGAAAGAGGTGTAAATCCACAGGAAAGCGAGAAGAGTCTCAGAGCATGAGCAGGGACCAAAATAGCTGAACTGAGCCAAAGATGTAGAGGTTATAGATGAAATGGTATAATTGGCCTGCTGGCCAGGAGGCGAGATTTGGGTCCTTGAGAAGTCAAATCTGAGACATTCAGTAGTGGCAGGGAAAAAGAGGGAGCAGAGAAGAGCAAGGAGGAAAAAACATGACAAGAGATGGAAGAGGGTAGAAGACAGTAGAGGTGGTGGTGAGATTAGAAGTAGCCATGGGGCCAGCAAGAAGCAAATTGCGTGTGGCGCTTGGAAAACAGACGGCCAGGGAGAGACAAGGGAGGCTTGAGCAGTTGGAGCAAGCAGTCTCCAGGGACATTCGGGAGCATCACGTCTTTACTGGACTGTACAGCCCAGAGAATGGGCGAATGACCGGGATTGGGTGTTCGATTGGAAATGAAGGGCCAGGTGAAGTCCGTAAAGGACAGCAAATAAGCTATCAAATTTGGAAGCATGAACTAGAATGAGGAAGGTAAATAAAACAAAACCAAACAACTCTGATCAAAGAGTTTAGGCAACCAAGGCCTCAAGGGGACCAGGCATTGGCCTCAACGTGTACAGGAGTTTCAAGTGCTATGCTAGAAGGTTCCTTTTTGATTGTTTTTCTGTTGTTGGTGATGGAAGCCAGGGCCTCGTATGTGTGTGGCAAGTGCTCTACCACTGAGCCATATCCCCAGCCCTCTAGAGATTTATCTGTGGAGGGATGGTGACAAACTCGAGCCTGACTAAAGGAGAGCCTGGGAATGAGGAAGGGTGTCCTGCGATGTCAGCCTCCATGGGACGAGGCTGGAGGAGCAAGATTGCATAAAGCAAAACACGAAGGGGAAGGAAATCTGCTGGCACCAAGGGTGAAACTCAGACTGGAATGAGAGCTTGCAGGTCAGGTCCTGACTTGATGGAAGAAACCTTTCAGCAGTCAGACATTTCATTATATTAACAATGATAAGAGCTACTTTATTAGAATTCCTACTGTACCTGGTATTGTGCGCAAGAATGCAGTAGCCCGACAAGGTAGGAATGCTTTTCCCAAATTTGCAGGTAAAGAAACTGAGGTTAGGACAGATTGATTACCCAGATCACCAAGCTAGTGAGTAGAGTCAGAGGATTCAGGCATTGTGCACTGTCAGATTACTGAATAGGTAGCCCTTCCCCTTCCTAGACTTCCTAGTTTTCATACTCCAAATATGCAGTATCTTAGGTCATAGCGACTCTACTGCTCTGGTGGGGTGTTCTCCCGTCAGAGTAGGGCATCACCCACCCGTCATCCGAACCAAAAGCCTCTGCAGAGCCTGCGACTCATCGCTCTCCTTCACCCAGTGCTTGACCACAAACTTTGGCCTCAACATCCTAAACATCAATTTTTCTTGTTTCTGTTCATTCATTCATTTAGTAAATTTATTCATTTAGTATTTCTTGTGAACCTACTATGTGCCAAACGTTGTGTTAGGGTTATGCCAAAGTATAAAACAGTTTTCTTTCTTTCTTGTTTGAGACAGCGTCCTGCTATATAGTTCAGACTGGCCTTGAACTCACTACATAGCCCAGGTTAGCCTGGAACTCATGGTAACCCTTCTCCCCTGTCTCCCAAGTGCTGGGGTTACAGGTGTGCACAACCATGCCCGTCCTCTGTCACTTTCAGATGTGGTCTAGAAGAACCATGAGGCAATGCAGGTTTTACCCATAGCCATGTGCAAACCCAGTGCTATGGGTAAAAGACTAAGGGGGAAGAACAGAGGCAGGCTAGGGATGTGGCTCAGTGGTGCAGTGCCTGCTCAGCAAGTAGAAGGCCCTGGATTCAACTGCTGATACCAAAACAAGTCAGGAATCAAACTCAGGACCCTGCTCTTGCCAGGCAGGCGCTGGGCCACTGAGGTATATCACGGGTCCTACAGAAATTATATTAATCATTTAGAAAAACTTTCTCCTGACATTAGATCAATGTCCAGTTCCTGCCTTTGTGACTCAGCTCTGCTGTCATCTCTTGGTCCCTTGGTGCCCATTCCCTTACACTGGCAGCTTAAGCTCAACATTGAGACTTCACTGTGTCACTGCACACAGGCATGAAGCATGACCTAAGAGCACCCTTCCTCCTCTGCTGCTGGCTGAGCTTAGTTCTTACAACTGCGTGTTTACTTGCTTCTTTCTCTGTCTTCGAGTTCTGAGCTGAGATTACTACGATTCTAATCTCCTTCTCAGGGCATGAGGTTTCCTGCCTGCTTCTCTGAGAGACTCCTCCTGAGAGTTACATTGAATTCCTTCATACACTACCTGGCAGTTGGATGAGGTCCTAGCTGAAAAGATGCTGCATTTGGGACCAAGATCCTGCCACATAGCAAATACTGCCTTTTATCTTTCTTGCTAAGGGCCCTTGGGAAAATGACCTAACTTCTCACTGTATCATGTTCCCCATCTGTTAAATAGGATGATAATGGGACAGTTAGGAGGATTCAGTGAGATAACAATGGCCCTTCAAAGATGCCCAAACCCAGTCCCCAAACCTGTGGCTGTTACTTTATACAACCAAGGGGACTTTATTAGATTAAGTGAAGGATCTTCAGGTGGGGAGGTTACCCTATGTTATTCCATGGGTGTAGGGATACTAAGGGTTCTTATGAAGGAGGCAGAGGCTTCGAGTCAGTGGAGATGTGATGACAAGCAGAGGCTGGAGTAATGCCACTGATGGAGGTTCCCGAGCCAAGGAAGGCGGGCGGGCTCTAAAAACAGAAGGATTTTTACCTAGGCCCTCCAGAAAGAACAATCTCTGAGAATATCTTGACTTTGCTTCCCTAAGTACCATTTTGGATTTCTGATCTTAGGAAAGGCAAGATAGATTTGGGTTTTGCTGTTTGTGGTATCAAGAGACTGGACCCAGGGACTTGTGCACACTAGGCAAGCACTCTAGCATGGAGCTGTACCCTGAGTTGTATTGTCTTAAGACACTAAGTTTGTGGTAATTTAAGAAACTAAAACATGCACATAAAGCAGTTAGTTGGCTTGGTCCATAGAAAGCATTCTCCCAATGTTCTTGCTTCTGTATTTCTTGGCAATACAGATTGACCTTCCTGTGTCACTGCTACCACACTGGGTCACTGGGTCTTTCTGATGAGTCCTGCGGATGTATTGTAACTGGACCAGTTTCCTCCATCTTATGTCTCAATAAAACCCCACCTTCTCCTCTACTCCTGCAACCAAGCTCCCAGCCTTGCTGCTAAGTACATCTGAATTATGACAATCTTTAAGCCGGGGTGATAGCTCAGTAGAGTAAGTGCTTGCTTGGCAAGTGCAAGGTCCTGAGTTCAATCCCTGGTACTGCAAAAATAAAAATAAAAAAATGACTATCTTTAAAAATTTCATGGTAAATGCATAATCAGCCAAGGATCTAAGAATACTCTGGCCAATAGTACTTAAAGATCATGTAATTTAACATGCTTGTTTTGCAGGAGAGAAAAATAAAATTCAGGGAGAAGAAATAACTACTCAAACTCACAGAGCGAACTGGTAGAGGAGACAGAAATGGACCCAGCACCCACCTCCCGGGAAGGGTTCTTTCTGTCCTGCTACACTTCCCGTTCCACTGGCTCTGGTTTGCTTCCAAATGCTGTTTCTTTCCTCTTCTCTCTTCTTCATTTACAGCCAGTCTAAAAAGGGCTTTCAGGATCGCCCACAACGCCCAGTGTAGCTTCTTGACAAACACCTTAATGGCACAGCATTGCCTGGTGGCTGCCGTTGGTGCTGGAGTGGGTGGCAAGTGCGCTAGCGGGAATTCCCTGGCACTCTGCACGATGTCCTTGGCCCTCACCCAGGAGGCCACCGCAAGCCGGACAATCACCTGGCCTGGGGTTTTGGTTGGGATGTCTGTGCCTCCCACTTCTGGGGAGGTCTCTGCCCAAGCCGAAGAGTGCGGCTGTGCTCTGCTTCACTGAGACGGGAGGAGCCTCACCCTTCCCGTCCCTTGGGGCTCAACTTATGAGTTGTGAAACAAGAGGAAAAAGAGACCAGAGGTCAGGACTCAATCTGACTTAAATGGGAAGAGAGATGAACTAGATGATCTCTAAGTAATTATACCAGTTTCTATTATTTTAGCATAGGCTAATTGAACATGGAGCTGGTCTTGTATCTCCTCATTGCCAGCTGTAAAGTCCAAGTGGCTTAACATGGCCCTCAATAAACTGCAAGCCCTTTCTTACCTGCCTCAAGTTTCCTGTACTGTAGCCCTACTGACTGTGCTGCTTCAACATGTCCTGCAGATTCTGCCTCTGCCTCTTTATTCATTTAGTTTCTCTCCCTAGAATGTCCTCCCACAGGTATTCTGGCAAAGGCTTGGCAGACTATTAGATGTCCACCAAAATGTAGTGACTCAATGGCATAAGCGCATCCCTTGCTTATCCAGTACTTCATATTACATTATAAGTAACACCTCACATGCCTGTTATCCCCGTTAAACTTTCTCCCATGAACCTTACAGCCAGGTGGAAGAGGTAGAGAAATAGTAAACATTTCATCACAGCTGTGCTAAGTGAGATGAAAGGAAAGGATGAGGTGCAGCGAGCACATATGACAGGCGACATAGGCTATGATGTCAGGGGTGGCCTTCCTGGCATTCCAGCTGAGACCTGTGAATGAATAAAAGAGCCTAGGTGAAAGTCTAAGAATGAACACTGTAGAAAAAAATAGCTTGCTGAATTTCTGAAGGGAAGGAGCCTTCTGTTAGAGAATGAGAGAGATGGTCAGGGCAACTGAAGCCCCATGAGCAGTGAGAGAGTGGGTGGGACAAAAGAGAACCGAAGAGGGGGAAGGACTCAGTCACGCAGGGCCTCAAGTGCTGTATGAAGCAGCCTGCTGGGGGATAGTTGCCAAGGGCTCATTGTACTGCTCTTTCTACTTTACTACTTCTGTGTAGATTTGAAAATTTCCCATAATTGTATTAGTAGTAACGTAGTAATAGCAATTTAGCCTTGGTCCTAAAATCCTTGTAAAACAAGGGTGGGAATGACATGATCAGATTTGTGGTATGTTTTAAAATTTGTTATTAAATATTTCAAGCATTCAGAAAGATGTAAGGAGCTTGGCATGGTGGTGCACACCTATAATCCTAACACTCAGGAGGCTGAGGCAGGATGATCACTGTGAGTCTGAAGCCAGCCTGGGCTACACAGTGAGTTCAAGGCCAACTTAAACTACATCGTGAGACTCTATCTGAAAAAAATTTACAGAAAGATATAATGAAACAAATATCATATAATTGCCAAATAGCTCCGTCAAATCTTAGTTTTTGCCTTATTGGTTTCAGATATAACTGATCCTGTGTAGATTTATTTTTAAAAGTTCCCCCCGGCCTGCACATGAAGCATTAGAGGTGAGTGAGAAAGCTGATCAGGTGGGAAGCTTCTGAAGTCCACATGAGGGACAACAGAAGTTCGGTCTAAGATGGAGGCTGTGGAGTTGAAAGAAGTGGACACAGATTTATCAGAGCTGAAAGACAGTTCTTGCTTTGGTGAGCAGCTAAGTGCTTTGTTTGTGGCATTAAACTGAGTTTTAAAACTATTACTATTGACAAAGTTTAATAACAATACCTTGCCTTTCTCTCTTCACATTGTTACAACGTGTAATTTTGGGGATAATTTATATGTATACATTTATGTGCATACACACACACACACACACACACAATGGACTTTGCTACTATCCTGTCACTAAAACAAATTAAAATTGTGTTTGAAAACAAACTGCCTTTGAAGACAAATACAATGTTGCAATGATGAAGTAAAACTAGTGGATTGGCATGCCTAAAATCCCAGCTACTCAGGAAACAGGATTGCAAGCTCAAGTCCAGGCTGGGTAACTTAGTGAGATCTTATCTCAAAATAAAAAACAACAAGGTCAGAGATGTAGCTTGGTGGAAGAACATAACTGGGTTCTATCCCTAACACTACAAAACCAATCAAAATGAAACAAAAAATTAGGGAAGGACTTGAATAGAATCAGTCCTGAAGTCCAAATACAAACAAATGACGGGGTCCAAAATCTCTTCAGTGACTGGAGGTATAGTCAGTGGTACAGCACTTTCCCAGCATGCACAAATCCGATGCTCAACACTGCAGAACAACAGAGCAGAGCAGAGCAGAGCAGAGCAGAGCAGAGCAGAGCAGAGCAGAGCAGAGCAGAGCAGAGCAGAGCAGAGCAGAGCAGAGCAGAGCAGAACAGAGCAGAGCAGAGCAGAGCAGAGCAGAGCAGAGCAGAACAGAACACTCTCAATGAGAAGGAACCACGGCCAGGATTCACACACCTCTATCACACACCATTCCCTAAAATGGGTACTCAGGCCTAAGCTCTGAGTACTCAAGCAGAGCCAGCACTTAGAATAATGGGGGGGGGGGAGCTCAGTCCCTCCACCTCAACATAGCTCTCTGAGCAGGTCACGACTGGCTCAGAAACCTTTAATGACTCCCCTCAGCCTTTGGAGAAAATCCAGTTTCACAATCTGCTCTCAGCCTCCTTTTCCAGTCTCTTCTCCTTATACATTCTTACTAAAAAGAGCAAGTAACTCGATGTTCTAGGCGCATCTAGTTATGCACTGTCTCCTCCACTCGTCATGAACTTGTACAGAGGTATGGTTCATGTTCTCCCTTCTGTCTGGACCACTCACTGGCCATCTTCTGTCCTTCTCCTCCCTTAAAGATTCAGTGAAGGTACCACCTTTTTCGGGAAGCATCTCCAACTGGCCCAGCCTCAGTTGAGTATCTCCTCCCTCTTCTGTGTGTCTGCACCTACTTAGTTTATCCCTCTAGCATGCATTCATTTATCCTTCCAAGAAGCTGAGCTGTGTGTGCCAAATACTATTTAAAGAAGTTGGTGGTTATTTTAAAATATTTATTGTCTAGAAGGTATTAAAAATTGTTCTAGGTGCTGAGACAATGGCTTCAGTTTGTTCCTCTTTTTGATAGCCATATGAGTCTGCATTAAAAGGCCAGGCACTGCCTTTTCATGACAAGATTAGGTTCTTTGGTACAATTAAAATTTATGCCTATTAGTTCTAAAGCTACCTCTTTCAAGGATCAGAGTGGGACATACTTGAAAATGGGAACAAATGGCTAACTGGCTATTCTAACAACCCAGAATAGGACAATTTTGTGAAAAGAAAAGGCACTGAGCCCAATAACAAGAAATGAAGCTTGTAGATTTCACACACACACACACACACACACACGCACGCACACACACACACACACACACACACACAAAATACAAAGCACCTTAGATACAAAGGAATATGGGGTGGGGGCAGGGAGATAGCTCAATAGAATGAGTACTTGCCTGGCAAATGCAAGGGCCTGAGTTAAATCCTTGGTTCCACCAAAAAATAAAATAAAATAAATAGTAGGAAAACCCACAATAATAATAAGAGAGAAAGGAATATGAAAATGCAGCAGAAGTGAGCATGGTGGCATATACCTATAGCCCCAGAGCTTGGGAGGCTCAGGCAGGAGGGTAGTTGCAAGTTGGAGACCAGCCTGGGCTACAAAGTGAGCTCATGGCTAACCTGAGCTGCATGATGAGACCCTGGCTCAAAAACAAAACAAAGCAAAGCAGCAGAAAAAAATAAGAAAAGAAGGTAAAAATGGGAACAAAATTTGTAAACGAGGAGGAGGGGGTGCAGGGGAATGGGAAAAAGCTCCAAGTTATATTATGTATAGGTACAAATGCACTATGATGAATGTGATCGATATATATATATACATAATGTACCAATAAAATATGATTGGAAACTGGCAAAAATAAAAAATAAAAATGCGGCAGGGTAGATTTAGCTTATGCAAAATGTTAAATTTCCTAACAGCAAGAACTGTTTTTTTTTTTTTTTTTTTTTTCCTTAACATGAATGAAGACACACTAGAGGCTACGATCACACTGAAAGAATTTTTAGACTCAGGGCTAGGTTAGTGCTTCTTAATAGGTCTACCCATGCCCAGGCCCTTCCTCATGCATGTACCAACCAAACAACATTCTCCATTTGCTCAGAGTAAATCACTTAAAACAAGTCTCGAAGGCTGGACTTCACTGTCCTCTGGGTCTCTGAGCTATTCACTGTGTGGCATGAGCTTATTGGTGGTCTTTGCCCATCTGTCCTGACCTTCAGAATCAGAGTGGAAGCTAAGAAGGCACGAATAAATAAATAAGTCAATAATTTTTTTTTTTAATTGAGAAACATTTCTTACTAGCTACTAATACGCAATAGAGGAAAAGACACAGATAAGAGGAAAGGGTGCTTTAAATAAACCAAAGCCAGGAATCTAATTAGAGAATAGACAGAACCCCTGATGTGCAAAATACAAAAGAAACACTCAAGAAAAAAGAGAAAAAGTGGACTGAATCAATTTTTTTCAGCTTGGTAATGAAAGATCAGAGATATGAAATCAAAAGCCAAAGACGGTGAAAAATGCTTCCGATGTAGAAGTCAGGAGGCTGGGGGAAAGCTCTGGTTCTGAATCATCTACATCAAGCTTTGTGCCCTTGTACTCCTCACTTAAGGCAATTCAAGAAGTACCTCTTAAGTGCAACTGTGTGCTTTCTGGGTGATCTCTGAGGTAATGGCTACCTTTTTATTCTTCCCGATTGCATGCCACTATTATTAGATGACATCCTACTGAAAGAGTTATGACAGAGCTGAAAGGTGAAATTGTGGATCCATGACCTAAAGAAATAACCTCTATTTCCTTTGAAGGAAAGAAAGGCCATGAATCTCATCCTTAAGGGTTGGAGGAGGGACTTCAAGACTTGTATACCACCCAGGGATATAGCTCAGTGGCATAGTTCCTGCTTGGCAAATGTGAGGTCTTGAGTTCAATTTCTGGTATTAAAAAAAAGAAGAAGAAGAAGACTTGGATATTTAAACTGGATATGGTGGTGGGTATCTGTAATACCAGTACTTCGGAGGCTGAGACAGCATGATCATTGAAAATTTGAGACCAGCCTGGGCTACAAAGTGAGCTCAAGGCCAGCCTGAACTATATGGCAAGACCCTGTCCTAGAAAAGACCACCACCACCAAAACACCTTATATACCTATGACCACACCTGCTTCAGATGCATGTAACTTTTGGATATAAAGAATAAAATCACTGGATGATCACTGAAAATTCAATAGTGAATACTGAAGGCTGTGAATTGTGTTAGATCATAATTTGGTTGGGAAAGGCCTTGCCTATGTATCATAACCTTTATCAAATATAGTTAGTATTTTTTTTTTTTTCCAGTACCGGAGATTGAACTCAGGACCTTGTGCTTACCAACAGGAACTTATACCACCGAGCTATATCCCTGGCCCTATAGTTAGTATTCTTTAATAAGCTTTTTAGATCTTTTTGAGATGACCAAAAAAGTTTCACTCTGCAGTTCAGGCTGCCCTGAACTCATTTTGTAGCACAGGCTGGCTTTGAACTCAAGCAACCCTCCTGCCTCAGCCTCTCAAGTGCTCTGGTTACAGGCATGTGTGACTAAACCTGATGAGTATTAAAAACTTAAATGATATACCAATTGGGCTGCCTTCAAGGACAGAGGAATAAATGAGGCCTAGAGAAGGGAGGAAGGGCTTCCTGTAAAATCAGCTGAAACCTTAGGGGGTGGTTTGGGATGAATGAGGGCTAAAACAAGTGAACAACACATGGCCATATCTAGAGAAACCTAGGTAGCTTGTCATAGGAAAAGGAAGAGACAGGTTTGTCTGAAGTAAAGATGTGTTATCTGTGCACACTAGGAGAGACAGCCTGCTAATGGGGTGGTAGGGTGGAGTTAGACTCTCAGGGCCTTAAAGACAGAATGCAGAGTAAACAGCATTATCAGCTTGCTGAAAAGCAATAATATTCTATAAGGTTTCAGTCATGTGACCCACTACTGTTCAATGATGAGATTAAGCACAACTTTGTGATAGAAGCAGTGGATATAATTTGGTTGTTTTATAGAAAGTTTTGAGGCATGTAAAATGGAATAGAATGAAGGGTGGTATTAGATCCTGAGAACTCGCTTAGATAGGAAACAGCAGATGGAAAGGAATGGGAGGGGGGTGAAGAGTTCAGGGGGCCCCTAGAGACAATGCTGGGTCCTGTCTGACTTAAATTTTTTATAAGTGATCCAGAGGAAGTAGATCAAAATAAAAATTTCAAGACTATGGATCATAGAAAGCCCTTTCAGGTAGGAAACTCTTAACTGAAAGAAAGGAGCCGGGGGAAGCGAGAGGGTGAGTAGGATGCAAAATGGCAGCTGAACGTCAACTAGGGAAATGTAAGGCGATGCACTCTGATAAAAATAACATACGAATGGGGTGTTGGGTTCCAGGCTATCAGTTCTGACCCAGGAAAGGGATGAGGGAGCTACTGCAGACTGTTTCCTAAAGGCAGCTGCAAGGGGTGTTGAGGTCAGGATGGCTGACATAGAGATGGGTGGAAGCAAGGATGGGACCTAGAAAGCAAGGAAGAAATCACCCGTTCTGTAAGTAAACAATAGGGCTCCATACCTGGGGTCAATGGTCAAGTTGAAAATGTGGGCTCAAACATATCCAAGAAGGACACCTAAAATGATCCTGAGGATGAATGTGCCTGTTCTCAGGCTGCCCTGTCATACTGGGGGAGCTTAACATTATAAATAAAAAACCTAAGAGAAGTGGAATATAATCAAAGCCTGTAAGATTGGTAAGGATAAGGACTGGGTAAACATAACCTTCTCTCTAAATTCTGACATATTTAATTATATCACCTCCTCTTAATGCTTGAAATATATAATAAAAAAGCATCAGAGTTGACATTTTCCAGCCCTGTCTCTGTTACAGATGGTAAGATTCAAACTTAGGGAAGGCAAAGAAATGACCCCAGGTCACAGAAGCCACCAGGGCCCTAAGTCATATTTGACCCCAGGATCCCTAAATTCCACATCAGTGTCTTTCCATCTCACGGTGTGCACTCAGTAAGTCTAAGCAAATCAGACTCTTTTTTTTTTTTTTTTTTCTTTTGGTACTGTGGATCCAACTTAGGACTTTGACTTGCCTGGCAAGCTCTGTGCCGCTGAGCTACATCTCTGCTCATAAATCCTACTTTTTCTAGGGTGTAAACTCATGAAACACATTATTCTGAGCTAAAGCTAAAAGCACAAACCAGCTAGGAAAAATTTTTCTCTAAAGGTCAACCAGCTATTATAAGATCTTTGGAGACAACTACTAACTGGGGTTAAAGATTCTTCTACACATACTAATTTAGGGAGGAACATGTAACTCTTTGCAAATCTGAAGAAATTTCTCCTAGAGAAATATGCATTTGTACATACAAACACAAATTTACAGAAAATTTCTGGGAATTTATAACCTCTGGTGTCCCATGCCCAATTAAAAAGTGTTCTGGCAGTCTTCTGAAAAGACTGTACTTGTTGAAGCAAGTACACTTCTCTCAGGACAATTCAGGAAACCACTCTGAATTTCCCCCCCACAATACCACAGTCTCAACTCTGTTAGAAACGCAGATCTCTAGATTGGAAGAGATCAGAGAAATTACATGGGCCACATGCCCCCTCCCCATATGATACCGAATAATGACATGGTTAAACATGAGACCAGTGAGTCTGCCTGTTAGAATCACAACTCCATCACTCATCTATCACTCACAAGCTGTGTGACCTTGGACAAGTTACTGATGCTGAGTTTATAATCTCTGTAAAATGGGGATAGTGATCAAAACTACCTCATAGAGTACTTCTGAAGATTAAATGAGCTAATGCACACATGACAGCACCAGGACTGGCCTGCGATGTGTTCAGTAAATGCTGGCTGGCATTGTTATTATTATGCATGTATCCATGCAGGTATTATGCATGCATCCATCCAATAGCCTCCTGGAGCTCTAGCTTGCACATGCCAGTGATGAGCCGCTCACTGCCTTCTAAGCTGACTGAGCAGCTCCAATTGTTACAAACTTCTTCTCATATTAAGCTGAAATTTGTCTTTTTGCACGCCTCCCCCACCCACCCCATCCCCGTCCCCTCCCACCCAGTTGGCCTTAGTTCTGCGCTGTGGGCCACACGAGCCAGTCCATCCTGCCTCCCCCTGACAGCTCTCCGGGTACGAAGACAGGGATCGAGCCCTTCCTCCGCCCTCCCCCCTTCTCCAGCTGGAACATCCTCGGGTTCTTCTCCCAACCCACAACAGACTGGCTGCGCTTACTATTTACTCCGAGGCGTTGTACGGTTTCCCTCACACACAGTCATGCAGGCCACACACCTCAGCGCCACCACAACAGTCCCGACCCCGCGCTCCGCCCCCGCCGCTGCCCCTGTCCGCGGTGCTGAACGCTCCACCGCGGAGGCCTTGGCCGGTCCCTCGCGCTCCCGCCCACCGCGGCCCGGACCGAGCGCGGCCCCCGCGCGCCGCCTCCACTGCCCCGGCAGCCTGCGGACGGCCCAGGCCCGCCCGGCGCCGCCCCCCGCCGCCCGCCCGCCCGCCGGCCGCAGGCCCGCGCCCACCTGCCCGGCGAAGGGCGCCTCCGCCGCGGCCCCCCGGTGCCCGGCTCCCGCCGCCCGCGCGGCGCCCGGGAGGCAGCAGAGAGCGGGCAGCAGCAGCAGCAGCAGCAGCCGCCGCCCCGGGGCCCGCCAGCGGCTCCGGCGTGCGGCCCGGCCCGACGCGGCGCGGCCGCCCCGGGTCCTCGGCATCCCGGCGGCGGAGCCCGGCCGCCCGGCTGCGATGGCGGCGGCGGCGGCGGCTCCGGCCGGGTCCTCCCGCTGCAGCCGCTGCGGAGCCGCCGAGTCACGGCGCCGCGGACACGCGCCCGGCCGCCAGCCTCCGCCGCCGCCGCCACCGCCGCCTCGGCCGCCGGCGCGCCCCCGCCTCCGCGCGCCCCGCCCCGGCAGGGGGCAGCCAGGGCGCGGGGGCAGCACCCAGCCGCGTCGGGGCGGCGGCTCCGGGCGCGTGGCGCCGGGGTGGGGGCGGGGCGGGGCGGGGCGGGGCGGGGCGGGGGCGGCTGGGGCCGCGGGACCGCGCTGGGGGCGGGGCGGGCGGAAGGGGGCGGGCGGAGGGGCGAAGTAACCCGGCGGGGGAGGGGAGTCGGGGCGCGGGTCTGAAGGCCACGGTGAGCCGTGGGGCGGCCCCTGGAGGAGCGGGGTCTGAGGGACAGCCCAGGGGAGGGGACTGAGGGCGCGGGGCCCGGCTTCGAAGCAGAGGGTAGCCCGAGAGGGGCCTGCGGGCCGCGCGCAGGGCGGGCGGTGAAGGTGGAACGGGAGGCCGAGGAGGGCCGCTCCGGGAAGCGCTGGGCGAAGTTCAGCAAAGCTCAGCCTCGCTCATCCGGGAGCCGAAGAGATCTCCTAGCTAGGGGGCTCCTCTTTCGTTCCAAACAGCCTTTCTGTACGTAAGACTCTGGTCTACTTGGGGTACAGACAAACACATAAGGCCTTGGTGAGAAAATTCAAGCGCAAAGAAATGCAGGACAGCAAGCAGCAAATGTCGAAAAGCATCCTCGCAAGCGCTCCAGGGGCCGAGCGGGACCTGCTGAGGGTCTGGGGTCGGGAACAGGATCAGGAGGAGGTGGGAGCCTAGCTGGGCTCGGACCAGAAGGCTGGATTTAAACAGGGAAAGGCAGCGGCAGGAGGAACTTGGGGGTGTACACCATGTGGCTGTGGTGTAGATCAGTTTCTTGGGAGCGCAAGGTTCCTGTAGGAAGACGCTGCGGGGTGTGGGAAGATGGCGAATGACAGGGTCATGAATTTGAGTTGTCCTCTGAAGGGAGTGGTGATAAAATCTTCTTGAGCAGGAGGATGTATGAAAAACGGTATTTTATGGTTACCTGGTAATTTGGAAGTGTGGAAAGGGCACGGGCTTTAGAGTCAGACGTATGTTTAAATCTTGGCTTATTCAACTTTTATAAAATGATATGCCGGTATTAGTTATGAGAGAGTCATAAGGATGAAGCACTTGGAACTTACTAGGGGTTGCGTGTGAGTTTCCTTCAGAAAGTAGAGCATAATGACCAGAAGAGGCAGAGATGAGTTGCGAGACTCCTGCGATGTCTTGCTTTAAGAAAATAGTGACTACAATAATAATTAACGTTTATGGAATGCTTACTACATATGCTAGGCATAGGCTAAGTTCTTTAGTGAATTCTGTCTCATTTAATCCCGATTGAAAAACCCTACAGAACAGTTATAGTTACTTAAATTTACAAAAAGGAGGTGATGGTTCTGAGTAAGTCTATGATTAATAAATTGTACACCTGGAGCAACCTGGCTTCAGAACCCATTTCTTTTCTCAGATGGCCTGGAAGGAAAGAGACAGTAGGTATGAAAGAAGAGGGAGATAGTCTCGAGGAAAGGCCAACCCAGAAGATGAGCGGTGATCACAGAACTCCAGTCATCAGGAAAAGGAATTGGCTTGTGAGAGATGACAGAAGTTGGTTAGGAGTTTGCTGAGATTGGGAGTGACCATGAGTCACTGCGATGAGTTCAGGAATGAGTTCAGAAGAGGGTGAAGCAAGGATATGCTGGAACTTCAGGTTAGTACAGTAGTTGAATCTCAAAAGGAAGAATAAAAAAAGCAAAAGACTACAAGCCCCATCTTAAGGCATCTGAGAAGAGAGACAAGAGTCTGAAGAGTAGTCTGAAATACTGAGGAGTCAGGGTTGTGGAGGGCCAGGTGAAGGCGCAGAGAGCACCCAAGAGGGAGCTGGCAGTCTTGGGAGCTCAAAGGGATTGAAGACTAGTAAACACCACAAACAGTTCACAGTCCAGTGGGGCGGCAGAGACAGGTACTTGTGATTATAGAAGTTATGATAAAGACAATGAACGGCCCAATTTTGGAATATTTTAAGTGGGTATATTCCAGAAGGAATTCAAGGGAGGAAAATGGAGCAGACTGGGCTGGGATTTTCTTTGTTTTTTGAGACAGGGTCTTGCTATGTAGTTCAGGCTGGCCCTCAATTCACTATGTAGCCCAGGCTGGCCTGGGGCTTGGGTTGAACCTTCTGCCTCAACCTCCTGAGTGCTGGGATTATAGGTGCCCATCACCACCACCGCCACCACCACCACCACCACCACCACCACATCCAGCAGGAGCTTGGCTTCTCAAGGATAAGATCTACCATACTCATCTCCTCTACTTAATGCCAAATACTGTTGAACTGCTAATGATGTCATAGAGCTGAAACAACCTGCATGAGCCAGCTACAAGGGGTAGTAGATGTGAATGGCAGGAGCTAACTGATGACAAAAAGAAGAGGCTGATGAGAGTGAATAGGTGCTTATCAAATGAGTTCCTAAGGTAGTTCTTAGTAAGAGGAATCCAAAGACCATTGCAAAGTCACTTCAGAAGTTAAAAGCAATTTAGAAGGCTTTAGAACAATTCCATAAAATGTGGTCACCAGAACTGACTTCGTGGCCTCAGTGATCATAGTAAGCATGGGAGAAAGCAGAAAAAAAGCTGGGTGTGGTGGTGCTTGTAATCCCAGCACTCTGGAGCCTGGGGCTGGAGGATTGCTATAAGTTCAAGGCCAGCCTGGACTACACAGGAGACCCGGTCTCAAAAAACCAAACCAAACCAACTAAACCAGAAGAAAATGCTTGACTTAAAGTCAGATAACTGGAATTCACTAACTTGAGTGTGCTTTGGGCAAGTCAGTCTCTTTGAGTTTGGTTTCCTCACCTGTAAAATGAAACTGATGTCCCCTCTTTAATTCATGAGAGAGACCACAAGAATGGCTAGGATTTACTTCTTAAAGTGACATAGTCAAGTGACCAAATGTGAAGTACAGATTTTTATATTGAGGGTCTACAGATGCCCAGGTTGACCATCACTGTGCATTCTGCCTCTCTGTAAATCTTGGGTCAGATATCTTTTCTGCTCTTAGTATGGGTGTGTTGATTATTTTGGGGGTGTCTGTCTAGGGTCTGGCTAGACAGGGTTGATTTGCCCTGAATTTACATGATCTCATCCTGCTTCAATACTGAAGACACCACAATAACAGGCTTATAGGGACATTCAGCTATCCCCAGAAGTCTCCAACCACTGTCATAAATCTGTGCTCACCTGGATACCAGAAAACAACAAGATCCCAGAAAATACCAGGACCAGGGCCTCCACAGCAGAGACTGTCCTTTCTTGGGAACAGAACCATCCCTCAGCCAAGAAGATTCCAGAGCTATGAGTCCACGAGTGAGGTCAAGTGGACTCCAGCCTACTAGCTAAACTTTAAAAGTGGGTCTCCTACCTTTGTGGGTGAACCATTCTCATCCCAATGTGAGTGTCTCTCCTCCAGCTATGCTGGAGTTTTCTCCTCTAATTTTCCAATTAACTTTTTTCTGTTAAAAAAAAAACCCTCTGTTATTGATAATTTTATCAAGGAAAATTATATCAGTGCCAGAGCACTGAAGGTTTCTCTTTCCTCCACTTCTTCTCATTTACTTATTCAATACATATTTATTATATATCTCTTGATTTTTTTTTTTAAGTAGGAAGAATTAGGCTTGGGATTGTAGTTCAGTGGCACAGCACCTGTCTGGCAAGCACAAGGTCCTGAGTTTGATTTCTGATACCCCACAAAAAAAAAAAGTGTAGAAAGCATTTATTGAGAGAAAAAAGTTTCTGTCTAGAAGGGATAGAAGAGGCCTGGAAAGTGCATTGCTTTTGTTTTTCTTTTTGAGAAGGGACTTTGCTATTAATTCAAGCTGCCTTGAACTCACTCTGTAGCCCAAGCTGGCCTGGGGTCATTGAACTCCCTGACCCTGTCTCCGCCTTCTGAGTGCTAGGAATACATGTGTGTGCTATCAGGCCCAGTTTGAAAGCTAAATATTTCAAGAGGTACTGGGGATATGAAGAAGATTCACTTACAGTTTCTGCTTGTATAGGACAATCAGATAGGACATAGGCATTAATTAGGTAATAAGAAGATAACATAGATATGTGTTCTGAGTGAGAACAGTGAACTATGGGAATAGAGAAGAGGAAACTACAGATTGTCCAGAGATGGTGGGAGGTCAGACGAGCCATGACTGACGGGCATGTGCCATGTGGAGCAGGGGGAGCTGCATGTACATAGGTATGGGTATATGTGGGTACCAAAAGTAGTCTGGAAATAATATCAAGACATCGTTTTATCTTCTAACTCTTCTCAGGAGAGTGCAGTGGTTTCCAGAGGCTTCATGACTTATCCACACCAATGTAGTACAGAAGCAGATACAGGAATACAACTGCTTTCTCTGAGGCCAGACATCAGATCTTGAAAAATGTAAAACAATATTATTCTTCTCACTAATTTTTTTTCTTTGACAAGACATGGGAATTTTTCATAGCAATGTTTTATATGTTATCAGGCCTATTTATTGTTTAAAATTCATGTACTTATATGGTACATATTGATAGTAATATGCAAACATTTTTAAAATTTTCACTTTTGGTTTCTAGTGTAATTATCAATAAATAATTCATATAAACAAAACTCTTTAGAGTCCTCAGTAATTTTTGAGAGTGTACAGGTTTTTGAAACCCAAAGTTTTGATAATCCTACTCCAGGCGGTGAGACATTACCTAATTCTGTCTGCCTTGTCTGTCTCTGCTGGGGCTGGAACCCAGGCCTTGTGTATGCTAGGCAAGTGCTCTACCATTGAGCTATTTATGCAAAGCATGTTTTTTTTCTTTTTTGGCAGAACTGGGGATTGAACTCAGTTCCTTGAGCTTGTCAGGCAAGTGCTTATTCTACCGAGCCATCTCCCTGGCCCCCAAAGCATTTTAAAAAATATTTGAATTTGCCTCAGCTTCCCAAGTATGAAATTACAGGCATGTGGGGCCGTACCCAGCCTTCAGCAAATATTTATTAAATGCATACTTTGTGTTGAACACTATCCTACCTACTTGCATAAAGCAATAAACAAATCAGATAAAACTCACTATTTTTATGTAAATTATAATGGGGGTGACAGACAGCAAACAAAATAATTCAAAAATACATTTAGGTAGTAACTGGAGAAAACTAGGGAACTAGGACAAAAAATGTGAGGGGTGTGTGTGTGTGTGTGCGCGCGAAATTTTGGATCAAGTGACTCAGGAAGGCCTCAGGTGGAAGGTCATTTTTTTGTAAAGATTGGAAGGAACAAGGCACTGAACACATAGCTTTCTGGGGAAAAAAATGTTCAAGCAGAGGGAATGGCCCAGTACAAAATTCTACAGACAAGAGTGTGTCTGGCAAGTTTGAACAGCAACATGGAGACCAGGGTGTTCAGTGTGGAGGAGGAGGCACAGGAGAAGATGAGGGTTATGTGCAATAAAAAGTCAGTGGAAGGTTCTGAGCCACCTTCTGCTTCATGTTCTAGCAGACTTGCTTCGGTTGCTGGGCTGGGGAAGTTGAAAGGTCATAAGTAGTTGGAAGGATACTACAGTCATCTGGGCACCAGAGAAGCGATGGCTGAGCCCACAGACAGGTGGGAATAGTGAGGTATAGCGCATTCTTAATACGGATTGAAGGTAAGAGTTGATAAAATTTGGCAATTGGATCTGATATGGAGTACAAAGAAAAGAGAAAAATCAAATGATGCCAAACTTTTTACCTGGGCAATTAGAAAGAGAATTGCCTTTATCAAACCAAAGAAGACAGGAGAGATGGGTTTGTGTCAACATCAAGAGCTCAGTTTAGACCTCCCCTTGCCCCCAGTTTAAAAATACATCAAATAAGAGACATCTATCAAACACCCAGGCAGATAGGGCAAGTGGGCTGTGTGACATGTGGCAGAGTCCAAGAAAGAAGTCAAGTGGAACAGGAATTGGGAGGGTCTCAGAATAAAGATAATATTTAAAAGCTCAAGGACCAGAAGACTTTATTTGGGAAATATGTGAGTGTAGAAAAGTATTTCAATGACTGGGTCTGAGGAGACCTCTACTATTTAGAGGTTAGAAAAAAGGAAGGGAAATCAGCAAAAGATGTGAAGGAACAGCCCAAATGAGGAAAAGTCAGAGTGAGAAATCCCGGAAGCCAACTGAAGAAAGTGTTTTAAGGAAAGGGAGAGTAATCAATTGGGGCATCAAGATCAAATAATATGAAAGTTAAAAAATGATTATTTACTGGACATCTGTCATCCTGGCACTCAGGAGGCTGAGGCAGGAATATCACTGCAATGATAAATGATGAAACAGTGCTACAAAAATCCTATAAATATTATGAAGCAGCTGCTCTGTGGAAGGTCCCGTGATGAGTGAGACAGTCTTTGAGTAAAAGAGCTAGGATGGAGCACATATACAATGTGATAAATAACCACAGCTTGTCACGCCAAGCTGCAGAATTATGGAGGGAGTGAGGTTACTCTGCCTGGGGATACCAAGGAGATCAAGGGAGGCTACTAAGGGGAAGTCACTTTGAGAGGAGCCTAGGTAAACAGATAATATTTCTAAAACTAGCTGTTTCATATGCAATATGCTATCATTTCCATATTGCATTTAAAAGTTAGATGCAGCAGAAGACTGTGAATTTTTTAAAATTTATTTATTTGTTGGATGCAGAATCTCACTATGTAGTTCAGAATGGTAATGATCCTCCAGTATCAGCCTCCAGGTGCTGGGATTACAGGTGTGTTCCGCCATGTCTGGTTTTGGGGCTGGCATGGTGAGCCTGGGGTTCCTGGGCTGGCATGGCATGCAGTAGCAGGGATCGAACTAGGGT
Organism: Ctenomys sociabilis; assembly: GCA_004027165.1. Taxonomy (NCBI): domain Eukaryota; kingdom Metazoa; phylum Chordata; class Mammalia; order Rodentia; family Ctenomyidae; genus Ctenomys; species Ctenomys sociabilis. The sequence continues at coordinate 15,763 of PVKA01013512.1, read as the reverse complement.
TCCTGCACTTGCCAGGCAGGCACTTAGACTGCTGAGCTGTCCCTGGACCCCAATTACATGAATTTTTAACTCATAGAAAATGCAAGTTAAGCTGGCTGTGATAGCTCACATCTGTAATCCCAGGTCTTGGGAGGCTGAGGCAGGAGGATCACAACTGGAAACCCAGTTTAGTGATGTAGCAAGACAGCGGGCTGGGGAGATGGCTCAGTGGAATAAGTGCTTCCCTGGCAAGTGCAAGGGGCCTGAGTTCAATCCCTGGTACTGCCAATAAATAAACAAACAAACAAACAAATAAAACAGAAGTCTTCTCCATGACTGCCTGAGGCTTTGGAGGGACAACCAGACATAAGAAAAGGTACCCTCCAATGACTGGGCCTCTGAATGTAGTGCTGACATAAAAACAAATTCCACAGTCAAATAAATTCTAGCGAGGTCGAGAAAAGCAGAGTTCAACAGTGATGTAGCAAGACACTGTCTCAAAATAGAAAATAAAATAAAAAAGACTGGGGGTGTCCCTTAGTATAAAAACTCTGGGTTGTTCAATACCCAGGGTGACCAAAGGACAGCAAAGATGTGGGAGAAAGGGTCAAATGCTCGTGTTCAGGGTCTAGCCAGTTCTCAGTCACAGATGAGTCCCTCATCTTGGTCCCAAAATCCAGCCCTAAATAACCTGCACATCTACTGCTCATGTTTTCCCCATAAGAGAATATGCAAAACTATGTGCTACAGTGGAACACTGGGCACTTATTTTAAAAATTGAGGATTTTTAAAAATTATTTTAAAATTTCTTAATGACTTAAATTATTTCTGAAATGTAATATATAGTGGAAGATAAGCAAGGGGCAGAATCTTGTGCATAGGATGTCCCCATTTATGGGAAAAGAGAACAATTGTGTGTGTGTGCATGTGTGTGTGTGTGTGTGTGTGTGTCCAACTGCTTATTTTTTTGTTTGTTTGTTTATTTTTAAATCACTCCCAACTCCATTTATTTATTTATTTATTTATTTATTTATTTATTTATTTATTTTTCGCGGAACCGGGGATTGAACTCAGGCCCTTGAGCCTGCCAGGGAAGCTCTTATTCCACTGAGCCATCTCCCCGGCCCCAACTCTTGTTTTTAAAGAGTGGATGCAGCAAATTTCACTGTACGTATTTTTCATCCTTTCAGTTTTTATTTCTTTCATCTCATTTTTGGTACCACAAATCAAACTCAGGACCTTATGCTTGCCAGGCATACACTGTGCCGCAGAGCTATATCCCTGGCTTTTCCTTCTAGTTTTCAATCATATGAATCTTTTAAAAGTAAGCGTTGAGTCAAGTGTGGTGGCGCTGGCCTGTATTCCCAACACTTGGGAGGCTGAGGCAGGAGGACTGCTGTGAGTTCAAGGCCAGCCTGAACTACGTAGTGAGACCCTGTCTCAATAAATTAAAATAAATAAATATGTGTTGCAGGGTGTGGTAGCACATACCTGTAATTCCAGCCCTCAGGAGGCTGAGGCAGGAGGAGTCATCACTACAAGTTTGAGGCCATATAGTGGATTCCAGGCCATTTGGAAGTACACAGGAGATCCTGTCTCAAAAAGAAAAGCAAAACCCCTAAAATAATGAAAAATAAATGAATGCAAGTGCAATTGTGTCTAAAGGCCACGGAAAGAGGCTAGACAATAGTTGAATATAGTGTAAGCAATGACAGTTCACCTAGGTGGGCAGTTTCAAAAATCCAGATCTTCATCACAAAGAAAGAGTTGCTAGAATTAAAGTGGTAAGAGCCTAACAAATTAATTTAAATATTTGTTATCAATTTTTGGGGGCGGTTACCAGGTGTCAAACCCAGGACCTTGTGCTTGCCAGGCTTGTGCCACTGAGCTATATCTCCAATCTCTGTTATCAAGTTTTTAAAACATAAAACAGCTCTAAAAACAATAACAACAACAACAAAAAAAAAACAGCTCTAATAAATCAAGAAAAAGACCTGCAACTCAATTCAAAATGGCAAATGGATAAAATGGGCTTTATGTATATAGAAATACAAACGGGGCCAGCGAGATAGCTGAGCAGACTAAGCTCCTGCTTAGGCAAGCACAGGGCTGGGGTTTGAACCCTGGCACCACATGCAGTGCCTGCCCCACTCCCGGGCATGCTGAGCCAGCCGCTGAGACTGGTGTGGTAGTGCACACCTATAATCCCAGTGCTGGGAGGCCGAAGACAGGAGGCTCTCCAGGAGTCCAAGCTGCATAGTGAGACCCTGTACTGGACACATTAAAAAAAAAAAGAGAAGAAATAGAAATGGATTTTATAGTAATCTTTAAATGAGTATCCTCATTTTTAATGAAAGAAAGGCAAATTAAAACAGTTGGCTAAGGCCAAGGACATAGCTCAGTGGCACAGTACCTGCCCGGCAAGGACAAAGTCCTGAGATCAACTTCTGGTACCAAAACCAAACAAACCAAAAATATAAAATAGTGGGCTGCTGCTTGTGATGGTGCGTACCTGTAATTCCAGCACTCGGGAGGCTGAGGCAAGAGGAACACTGAAGTTTGAGCCCAGGCTGGGCTGCACAGTGAGTCCAAGGCCACCTGAACTACATGGTGAAGCCCAAACAAAGCAAAGCAAAATAAAACAAAGGGCTAATTCTTTTTTCACCAGAGTACAGATATCAGTGACTAAATATCTTGGTTACTTTTCTCTTATTGCTGAGACCAAATACTCAGCACCCAAAATTAAGGAAGGTTTATTTAGCTTTCGGAGGTTTCAGTCTGTGATCAGCTGGCTCCCAGGCAGGGAGACATGGCACAGGGGCTTCCGTCCAAGGTGGCAGAGGACAGCAAAAGCAGCATGAGCAAAAAGATGGGGCGAGGCCGGGCGTGGGGGCGCAGGCCTGTAATCCCAGCTCTCGGGAGGCTGAGGCAGGAGGGTTGTTGTGAGTTCAAGACCAGCCTGAGCTACAAAGTGAGCTGAAGGACAGCCTGAACTGCATAGTGAGACCCTGTCTCAAAAAAGACATTAAAAAAAAAAAAAAAGACGGGGCGAGCAAGCTCCTCCTCTTCCTCCCTTATATTGTAAGCAGGCTGCTCCCACCATCTGCATGCCTCCCTCCCGGGCTGACTGAGGACATTTAGAGTGAGGCCGGGGCCCCTGCCGAGTCACTTCCTTAACCTTCTAAGCTTCTCAAGTTGACGCTGGGTATCAAACACAGCACTAGCAGTCAGCTGCACCTGAGTGAGTGCTGAGGAGGGCGTGTTGGCCTGTGCATCCCAGACGGTGAGAAAGGCCATGCGTGCGGCACAGTCCCCGGCAACCTTGCACAGGGGCATTCTTCCGTCCATGGATGCTGATTTGGGGAATTTATCTGACATGGAGTCCTTGCTTATGTATGGAGACAAGCACAGCCTGCACAACTGGGGAGGCTGAACACCGGAAGAAGACCACTACGAGCCCGAGTTGCACTGTGAGACCCTGTACCAAATACATAAATTAAAAAAAAAAATAGTGAGGATATCAAGGTGGTAATAGGGCATCAAGATAAGTGCGGGGCCTGTGTGACTACGAGGTCCTGAGCTCACGAAGCTAGCTGACTGTCTCAGTTACTCTTCTCTTGTTGCTGGGACAAATACCCAACACCCAAAATGAAGGAAGGAAAGGTTTATTTAGCTCACAGTTACTAGAGGTTTCAGTCCGTACTCAGCTGGCTCCAAGGCAGAGAGGCACATGGCAGAGAGCAACCTTTCATGGCAGTGGCAAAGAGCACAGAGCAAGGGCCTTGCTTAGTTCAATCCCCAGTTCCGCCAAAATAAATAAATAAATAATAAAATAAAACAAAAAACAAAATGGGGAAGTAGCAGCAACAATGGCAACAGAGAGAAGTCTGTCTCTCTAAAATTATATTCAGGCTCTCTGCACCAGGCTGGGGGAAGTACTCACACCCATAATCCCAGCAGTACTAAGACCCGTAATCCCAGTGGATCATGAATTAATCTCAAACTCTAGAAGTCCCTGCCCAATGACTGCATGAGACTTTGGGGGAACAATTAGACACAACCCATAACATTCCACCCCTGAACACCCCAAAGTCTCACGCACATCCCCCCCTTTTTTTTTCAGAACTGGTGATTGAACTCAGGACCTTGCACTTGCCAGGCAAGTGCTTACTCCACTGAGTCACCTCCCTGGCCCCAGTGCACATCCCTTTGTGCAAAAGGCGTTTTAGTTCATCTCTAAGAGTTGCCAAAGTTTAAACAGTTTCAGCATTGCTGAAAAGTCGAATTCCGGTCTCCTCCAAGATCCAAGGCAAACTCTTCTGTGAGCCCCTGTACGAAAGAAAAGTTAAACACTTCCACCATTCAATGACAGAAAACAAACATTACCATTCCAAAAGGTGCACACAACAGGGTACCAAACACTGGGAGCAACACAAGTCCAAAACCCAGCAGGGCAAAGATTAAATCCTGAAGGTCCTTGTGGGATATCCGAAGCAGTCTGTGGCAAACTGTGAGCTCCATGTGGCTCCGTTCCTATGGCACTTGTGGTGTAGCTCCCGTGGCTTCTCTCTTAGGCCGGCTTTGCTCCCTCCTTGCAGTTTCCCTTAGATGGTCCACGTTCATGGCTTTTCCAAACTTCTGGGATTTCCACTGAATAGGCTTTTCAGGTGCACACTGCCCTCTCAGGGGCACACTGTCTGGCCTCCCAGGCCAGAAATCGAGGTGGAAGCCTTCTTAACCTTAGAACTCCTGCATTCTGAAAATGTCTAAAACCAATGCCACGCGGATGATGCCACGGTCTGCTGTCAGCTGGAGCAGTGGCCAGGCTCCCTTCTCTCTTGGCTGTAGGGGGTGAGTGCCTGGATTGCTGAGCACACTGAACCTGATTCTGAGGAATAAATTCTCCACGCAGCCACCGTTCTGGAACCAGGTGTGGCTGTTGCTGCCCTTCTGGAACATGGGGCTCAGTGGCTTTCCCCTCAAGGCAAAGTCCCCGACCTTAGCAATTCTAAGGCTGCAAAGGGTGGAGACCTGCCTCCTCCAGCGATGCCCTCAGGCCGTCCTTTCCATTCTCTTGTTTCTTCCTCTCAGCTCTATTTTTGCCGTCCAAGCTTGACTGGAGCTTCCAGAAAGGAAGCTGCTGGGTTCTTTGCTTTTGATTCTCAACATAAGTCTGGCTAGAAGCTTCCAACAATAGTCATGCTACCATCCCAATATTTGGCTGCTTTGAAATATCTTTTGAAAGATTAATCCGTCTGCCATGTTTAATCTCAGTCTCAGGCAAAGTCTCTGGACATGAGCAAAATTCATACAGACTTTTTGCCAAAACATAGCACAAGTCATCTGGAGTCCAACAACTTCTGCAGTCTAGTCTTTACAGGCAGGATTTCTGTCAGCATTCTGGTCTTCTGAGCTCTGACCAGAATCTCCCCTACAGAAGAGCCAAAGGTGTTCCAGCTCTTCGCTAGTAGGCGACCTCTCCAAACCTTTCCTATCTCTTCCCATAAGCCATTCCAAAAAGTCTATAATCTACACAGTCAGGTTTAGCAATGACCCCACTCCTGCAGTACCTAATTCAGTCTCAGTTATTCTTCTCTCATTGCCGGTACAAATACCCAACACCCAAAATGAAGGCAGGAAAGGTTTATTCTTTCAGTCCATGCTCAGCTGGCTCCAAGGCAGAGGGCAGAAGTTCAGAGCAGTGGCAAAGAGCAAGAACAAAATGGAGGAGTAGCTGCAACAATGGTGGTACTGTCACTCTTAAACTGCATTCAGGCTCTCTGCCCCAGGCTAGGGGAGGTACTCAGACCCGTAATCCCAGAAGCACTAAGACCCATAATCCCAATAGATCATGAGTTAATCTCAAACTCTAGAAGTCCCCACCTCATGACTGCATGAGGCTTTGAGGGGACAATTAGATGCAAACTGTAGCACTGGCCCTGCCCCTTGAATGGTGCTTTTTCTATATTGTGTGCTCCATGCCTATCAAGAAATAACTTCAGGGGCCACAAAATAGCTCAGTGGTCTAAAGCGCCTGCTTAGGTAAATTTAGGCAACCACTGAGGTTTGATCCCTGGCACATGCCATGCCCCCAGGGCAGGGTGAGCCAGCCACAAAAAGAAGAAAGAGAGAAAGACAGAAAGACAGAACTTCAGAGTGACTCATGTTAGCAAATTCTCCTTGAACTCTCTCAAGTTGTGCTTAATTACTCTCATTTTTCTACATCTCTCTCTCTCTCTCTTTTTTTGTACTGGGAATCAAACTCAGGGCCTGAAACTTGCAAGGCAGGCATTGTGCCACTGAGCTATATCCCTGGATCTTTATTTATTATTTTATTATTTTTTGAGACAAGGTCTCACATAGGCCAGACTGGGCTTGAACTCACTATCCTCCTGCCTCAATCTCCTGAATGCTGCATTATAGGCGTTTGTCATCATGCTCTTTATTAACTCTATCATATTTTCCTCCTTACTTCTCTGGCCCCTCACTCTAAGTCCTTTGCTAGTTCCAATGGACAGGGTCTAGGCTAGCCTTGAACTCACCATGTAGCCCAGGCTGACCTTGAACTTTCGGCAGTCCTCCTGCCTCAGCCTCTTGTGTCGGACTCATAGTCACCATGCTTGACTCAACTGACCTTTTACATTCAGAAGTTATCAGCCTTCTTCTCTTTCTATTCTTTTTTGCACTGAGGTTTCAACCATTGCCAATTTCAAATGCTACCTGCACCCCGAAAACTCCCCAGTTTTTATTTCTAGCCTGGCCTAAATCTCAAACTCCTAGATCCAGTTATTTATTGCACACCTACTTTGCTGTCTCACAGGACACCAGTGGGCAAGAGAAGCCACACTCACACTGGTTCCACTCCTATCTTGTACTCCATGAGTACGAAGACCGTGCCTGACTTGCTTTAGGCACACAGTAGACCCTCAACAGCGTTCCAGGCTGGACTTGAACTCACTATGTGGTGCAGATGGGCCTCAAAGTTTTGGTGATGCTCCTGCCTCAGACTCTTGAGTCCTGGAAATCCAGGCTTGCTCAGCCATGCCCAGCTCAGCAAATAAGCAAACAATAGTTCGGATGGGAGGATTTACGTAACGCCTACGCTGTGTGTACAGTAGGGGGCAGAAGAGTACAGCTGATGGCAAGAGTCCAGGCTTCAACTTTAAATTTAAGGGTGATTTTGTACAAATCAATGAACCTTTCTGAGACCCCTATTTCTTTCCCTGGAACTCAGAGGTAATTCTCCTTCCCTTGGATCAGAAGAGATGAGTAGACGTAAAAGGGCTTCGGTGATATCCAGCAAGAGGCAGTTTTATTGCACTCAGCTAAGCTAAGGAGGATGCATGCAGGGACGCAGAGGAGGAGGACCTGAGTCTTGTGATTTGGGGAAGGATTTGAATGCATACTTGACCCTTTCTGAAGAGTGGAAATGAAAGCTCCGGGAAGAGATGGCCAAAGTCCGGAGCAGGCTGAGTGAGGCCAAGCTGTGCACTCAGCGTCCTGCTGGCCACAGCCTCTGCTGCCACCCTGGCTCCGGGTCCCTCCAGGAGCCACCTCGGGCTCTCACAGAGGCTGCTCACCGCTACCCTCACGGCTGTCTCCATTTCCACCCCTGACGGGGTAAAGCTGCTCTCTAACAGTTACAAGGACAGGCGGTTATCGTCCTGCTTCTAGTCTCAGGAGTCAGCTCTTCAGGAGACAGAGTGCATAGGAGTAAATTCCAAATGATATTTTTTAGTTTCTGCGGAATCAGTGGAAATGGTAAACGAACAAGGATTAACAAGGTTTACTATTTTTCTGAGTGCTCAATTCCTCAGCATCTTTTAGTACATATCTTTTAAATTATCTTTTTTTTTGTTATTTGCGTACTATATTCGAGTGAATTGACTCTTTTATCATAATATAATCTACATTTTTATATTTAAAGTAGGTTTATTTTATTTTATTTTATTTTTTTGGCAGAACCGGGAATTGAACTCAGGTCCTTGCACTTGCCAGGGAAGCGCTTACTCTCTGAGCCATCTCCCTAGCCTCTAAAGAAGTAGGTTAGCCGGGCGTGGTGGCGCACGCCTGTAATCCCAGCACTCGGGAGGCTGAGGCAGGAGGATTGTTGTGAGTTCGAGACCAGCCTGAGCTACAAAGTGAGCTTAAGGCCAGCCTGAACTGCATAGTGAGACCCTGTCTCAAAAAGACAAAAAAAAAAAAAAAAAAGAAGTAGGTTTATTTAAAAAAAATAAAGTAGATTTATTGCAGGCAACATATTGTTAGGTCTTGGATTTTGCTTTTTCCAATCTAGTAATCTCTATCTTTTAAATGGTATGTTTAGATCATCTACACTTAATGTAATTATTGATGTGAGCTATTTTTAGTCTATAACGTACTATTTTTGTTTGTCTTTATTTTTGTTTTTACTTCTCAAATTCTCTTTCTTATATTTAGGATTGTTTGAATATATTGCATATTCCATTTATGTGTAGTCACTATTCTTGTGGGTTTTTTAGCTGAAAGTTTGCACCTATAATTTGTTTTGATCTTTGTGGTTTTTGAGACAGGGTCTCCCTATGTAGTTCAGGCTGGACTTGTACTTGAAGTAATCCTCCTGTCTCAGTCTCCTGGGTCCTAGGATTATAGACACATGAAGTCATGCCTGGCTTTAAAATCTGTTTTGAGCCAGGCACACACCTATATGGAAGCTCAGCGCTCAAGAGGTTGAGGCAAGAGGGGAGTTACTCTGAGTCTGAGATTAGCCTGGGCTACGTGACAAGACTCTGCCTCAAAGGCCGCAATAAAACAATATCCTAAAAAAACTCACAGACAAGCAAAAACATTAAAGAAAAACAATAGCAACAAAAACTAAACTAAAATCAAACCAACCCCCCCCCACAAAGCCAAAACAAAAATCAAAGAACAACAATAAAAAAAAAAACTAACCTTAGTCCTAGCACTTAGGAGGCTGAGGCAGGAGGATCACCATGAGTTCTAGACCAGCCTGGGCTACACAGTGAGACCTTGTCTCAAAAACAAACAAACAAACTCAAAAATTTGTTTTGGTCTTCATATTTCCAAAGTTTGATTAAGATGTCATTGGATGGGGTTTTCACTGTGTTTATCCTGTTTGGAAGGTTAGAAGAACTTGTAAATTTGTCTTTAACTAAATTTTCTAAAGTTTGCAGCCATTATTTCTTCAAATAATTTTCTGCACCAATTTCTTTTCTTTCAGAAACTTCATTGACACAAATACTACAGCTTCTGGTTCTACAGTTTCCTGAGGCTCTATTTATTTTTGTTTGTTTGTTTGATTTGGATATTTGGGGCAGAATCTTGCTAGTGGTTCAGACTGGCCTTGAACTGACTGTCTTAGCCTCTGGAGTGCTGGGATTACTGGTATGTGCCACCAAGCCCAACTATATATTTTTTTTTGTCTTTTTGAGACAGGGTCTCACTATGCAGTTCAGGCTGTCCTTAAGCTCACTTTGTAGCTCAGGCTGGTCTCTAACTCACAATAATTCTCCTGCCTCAGCCTCCCAAGTGCTGGGATTACAGCACCTGCACCACCACGCCCGGATCCCAACTATATATTTTTAAAGTCTTTTTTTTCTTTGAGATCTTTATATCAAGTAATGTCTCTGTCTCTCTATCTCATTCCCCGCGCCCTTTGTCTCTTTACAGTGCCAAGGATCAAACTCAGGGCCTTGCCAGGCAGGCGCTTATGGCACTGAGCAATATCTCTGGCCCCAAATAATTTCTCTTGATCTTTAAGTTCATCATTTCTTTCCTGTTACCTCCCTTCTACTACTGTGCCTCACCAATAATTATTTTTACTTCATATTTAACTCTTTTTTTATACTTTGTTTCTCTGGTGAAGCCTTCTGTCTTGCCCTTACCCTTCTGGAGGATGGTTATGAAAGCCACTTTTATGTCTGTCAGATAGTTCCTGCATTTCTAAACATCTGAGTCATTTGGGGATTCACATCTGTTTATTTTCTCTTCCCTTGATAGTGGATCTTGGTTGTTGTTAGTAATTTTGGGTTATGTGTTGGTCAACTTGTATATTGTAGGACTCTGAGTCCTATTGAAATCCTGTGCATGCTGATTATTTTTATTTTAGCAGGAAACCAGTGCAGATTTAGACAACAGTGTCTAAATCAGGTCATTTCAAGAGCCTGCAGTGCTGCTCCGATGCACAAGATAAGGGATCCCCTTCCTTCCTAGAAGTTGATTTCTCCTACACACTAGCACAAAGAGGCCCCTTTTTTAAAGATCAGAAAGCTGAGTTTCTCGGCTGGGGGTATAGCCCAGTGGTTACAGCGCCTTCCTGGCCTGCTTAGAAGATGAAGCTCTCTTAGAATTTTAGCTTCAGCCGAGCATGGTGGCGCATGCCTGTAATCCCAGCACTCGGGAGGCTGAGGCAGGAGGATTGTTGTGAGTTCGAGACCAGCCTGAGCTACAAAAGTGAGCTCGAGGCCAGCCTGAACTGCATAGTGAGACCCTGTCTCAAAAAGACAAAAAAAAAAAAAAAAAAAAAAAAGAATTTTAGCTTCACATAAAATTAAATTTTAGCTAAATTTAAATTTTAGCTTCACATAAAAGCCACTCCATGACTGCTGCCCACACCCAAGGTGAAGAGGCAAGATGGGAGAGAGAGGACTCCCTTCATAGTTTCTCAACCACACTTCTGTAACATCAGGGTCTTTTCTGGCCAGGAAAGGCCCACTCCTCTCAGCAGTTGAAACTAGTGAATGACGCTTTCATGAGTGCCTTCCACAAGCGAATCTAGCAGTCCAGAGCCCCAGATGCCCGCTATACTGGGCCCTTAGATGCTAGGCCCCTTTCCCTACCTTAAGGCTTCCAGGCGAGGCACCAGACAAGGAGGGACAGTCCCTGGACCCGATCTGCTGAAATTATGCAAATTAGCCAGTTCTAAACCTGCAGAACCGCTTATCCTTTCTCTTTCATTCCTTTCCTCAAAAAACACAGTAAAGGCTCCCTGCCTGCAACGGAATTCCTGTTCTCGCTTGTAACTCTCTAGGTCGGGACATGTCCCTCCTTTGGGGAACTGTAGTAAACTATCTTTTCAGTGGCAGTTATCTGATCTGGTGGCTTCACCATACACAAATACAAATAAAAACTGCATTTTAAACATCCACAAAGTCATGCCCTTCCCACACCCGCTATCTAAAGAGGTGAGTGTGCTTCAGGGTTTTGGGTGACCGTGCACCCCGCTGCAGTTCCATGGCTCCACAAGTAGGGGTGCTCTTTGGCAAAGACTGGGAGAGAAGGTGCGGTCCTCCTGACGCTGTCGGTTCCGCAAGGCGTCCCTTCTCTGGTCCTCTGGCCATACAGATGGGATTTCTAGTGCTTGGGTGTCGACCTGCGGCAGTTTCCAGATGTGACCCACCGTTCAGGGAAGCTAAGCAATAAAGGAGAGAACAGTGAAGCCCACGGAATTCACACTGACATACGCGCATTGAGGCCTTGATGTCTCTCTCCGGTCTGTCTGCTATTAAAGTTTTCAGATAGCTGCTTTAAGAGTTTATTTTAGAGACAGGATTTCACTATGTAGTTCAGTCTGGCTTTAAACTCACTAGGTAGTCCAGGCTGACCTTTTAATTAGCAGTAATTCTCTTGCCTCGGCCTTCTGAGTACTGGGATTACAGAAGTGCATCACCATGCCTGGCTCAGGTAGCTTTCTACAAAATAAAATAAAATAAAACTTTTCCCCTTTTTGTTTTTCTCAAAAAGGCACAGGGGTAGGGGATCAGGGAAAGGATCAGGAAGGGAAACCCTCCCCATCTATTCCTCTTCCTCTACGTATTTATAATCTATATATGAGCTCCAGGGGAGGGGGACAAAGGGGCCTTTCTCAGCGGGACCAGGACCGTCCAGGCGCCCCATGCAGTCTGGACCCAGTCCCCTCTGTTCTTCGGAAAGCCCCCTTCCTAAGGCTTTGTCCTTATAGCGCAGGGCTGTCCACAGTTACTGCTTTGTTTTGTAATTTGCCCAGGATTTTAGTTGCAACCAGTGAAGAAGAGAAGCTGCGTACCAGTTCCTGAAGGGAAAGTGGGAATTTTGATTCCGCAAGTTTAATTGTTTCGATGTAAAGAAAACACTGTGCTCAAACCCCGGAGGTAACAGTTTCGCTGTCCTATAGATGTAGGATCTGCCGACCGGACGCTCCTGGCCCGGCCCAGCGCTGCAGCGTCCAGCTCCGAGATGCACGCCTCTCCTCTTCCCGCTCAGCGTTCCCAGTCCACCGCGGGCGTTTCGCCCAGACGTCTGCCCTGGCTCGGTGGCCCTCCAGTGCCCACCAGGGGCCCATGCCACCAGCAGTGGGTCTCTCCGCCAAGGCGTGGAGTTCACCCTCTTGTGTCCACTGGAGAGTATTTTCCGCTCCGCTGACTGTCTGCAGAAGGGTACAGACGTGTCCGTCGTCCCTCTTCTCAGAGTACAATCTTTTGATGCCATAGCTTCCTGAGCTACTTAATTCCACACTTCTCGATACCCTCAGTCAGTACTTAAAACCTTAGTTCTCCACTCCTCTACTAGACAAGCCGAATACATCAAAAGAGCCACTTCTATGCACTGCCTCAAATTAATTTCCTCACTTTCCTTCCCAAGCCCTTTCCCATCAGGCTTTGTCCCCACCCCACCCCCAAATTGCTCCTATCGAGGTCACCAGGGAACTTCACAGAAATCAGTTCGCAGCCCTTAGCTTATTCCGCGCGCCAGCAGCGCCTGTCAGGGATCATAGGTTCCTGGCAACCTTTATTCACTGGTTCTCTGAACCACTGCTCTTTGAACCCAGGGCTCTCTCACTGAGCTCCATTCTTAGCCCTTTTCATTTTTTTGAGACAAGATCCTATTAAGTCAACTAGGTTGCCGAGTCTGGGCTTAAATTTGTGACCTTCCTGCCTCAGCCTCCCAGTACCCTGGGATTTTTTTTTTTTTAAACAGGAATATATCACCACACCACCATGCTTAGCTGGCATCAATAGTTTATACTTGCTTGTATCTCATTTCTTTTGTTCAACATTGTATTTGTGAGATTTGCTCACATTAAGGCATATAGTTTATATTATTATTAATTATTATTATATTTTTGAAACAGGGTGTCCAGTTCAGGCTGGCCTTGAGTTCACACTGCAGCCCAGGCTGGTCTCAAACTTACAGTGATCTTCAACCTCCTGAGTTCTGGGGCTGTAGGTGTCTACCTCCACACCTGGCTAAGGCACATAGTTAAAATCTTTCCATTCTCATTGTATTATGTTTCATTTTTGTAAATATAACTTGCTTAATCCTTGACATTTTAAAAATGGAAATATATTTATTATTACTATTATTATGATTATTATTAACATTTTGAGACAGGGGCTCACTGTGTAGCCCATGCTGGCCTCGAACTCACAGGGACCTTCCAGCCTCCAGAGTGCTGAGACCACACCACGTCTGGATGTGCATCTATTGAAGGTGGAAAACAAGTAGGCTATGCGTGAACACAGCCCTACTATTCTTGATCAGTATTTACACACTTTCCACTTTGGGGCTATTAGCAGCGGTGCTGTCACCAACAGGGTGTGAGGAGGTTTCCAAAGGACAGATAGGGACCCGAACCCACCCAGCCTGTAGAGAAGGTTTGCAGCTCACTGAGTCCTGTCATGGAAAAAAGAATTTTCAGGACATCAGTAAGGAATTTATTAGTCAAACACAAAAAAGTACACAGGTGAAGAAATGAGTGTCGGCCCTGGAGAAAGAAGGAAATCCTTCTGCCTGGAACTGGACACATTTATGCTGCTCTTGAGGAGATGGAAACCCAAGGAAAAGGTAGCCCACACCCCAGAAGGCAACTTCCATCTATCTGCTCAATTTTTTTTTAAGATGGACAATTTAAGCATTCTTTGAATTCTCTCTCCCGTCTCTTTATGTTAGGATGAGGTTTCTATTCTTCCTGTTCCAACTAAGTTAGGTATATTGCTGTACAGAATTCTTGAGGAATTTGGATGTGATGGGCCTGGAAGGAGAGAAGGAGAGGATTATGTGGATGGGGACAGCCTTGGAGAGCTTTCCTTGTGTCCTGAAAGTTGCAGTCTTCTTCTTCTTCTTCTTCTTCTTCTTCTTCTTCTTCTTCTTCTTCTTCTTCTTCTTCTTCTTCTTCTTCTTCTTCTTCTTCTTCTTCTTCTCCTTCTCCTCCTCCTCCTCCTCCTCCTCTTCCTTCTTCTTCTTTTGTAGTTTAGGAAAGAGTCTACAGGATGTTCAGGGTCTCACTACTAGATCGGACTCAGTGATCTGCCTGTACAGTCTCCCAAGAGCTGGGATTATAGGCACGTGCCACCATACCCAGTCTAATCTCCTTAAAAGGACAATTGAGAAAAATAATTACCCCCAGAATGAAGGCGGGAATCCCACACGGGAGTTGGAAAGTGCAAAATAGTCTGCTGAGCCATCACCCTCCAGGGACCACACAAATTGTTGGCCAGGCGGCCTTTCCGAGCAGGGGCCCAGAGCATGGCCAGGTGGGCCCTGGGTCCCGGGTGCACGGCCTGGCCTGGTGCTGTGTGCACACCACACAGAGCACAGGGTTTCCAGGGGAGGAGAGATCACATTGCTTGCACAACACCCAAGCTACGGACAAACCCCTAGAAAAGGAGCTTTTCTGAGGATCCTGCTCAGGACCCCTCCTGGCTAGTGGAATTCCTACTTCCTTGCCCTTTCTGTTTTATTTAGTACAGGGACTATAGGGTCTCACTACACAGATTGGACTCATAGAGTTTTTTTTTTGGTGGTACTGGGGATTGAACTCAGGACCTTACACTTGCCAGAGAAGCTCTTATTCCACTGAGCCATCTCCCTGGCCCTGGATTTGTAGTCCTGAACTTTGTTTTGAACAACAAATTGGATAATGCATGCATAAAAGGTAGCAAGATTTTATATTTGTTAAAGGTAGGATCCTCCTGTGGATTAGCTTCCAAGTGCTGGGATTACAGGTGCACGCCACCATGCCCAGTCTCAATTGCCGTCTCAGTGTGCCCTGGGGGCGGGCTCAGCACGGTACACCAGGAATCAGATCTCTGTGCCTCCTCTGCCTGTGTACGCAGGCACTTTAGTCCACTGAGCTCTTTGGCCAGCCCACTTTCTATCTTAATACATTTACTTGCAGCCTCTCTAATCCATCCATGAGGCATGACCTTCATATTTCTGAAAACACGGTTTTTAGTTATGATTTTCCCTGTCTCTCTTCAACCTATCTTTATTTCTTCTATCCTACCTCAGAATGACTAGCGTTCTGTGCCTTTCTGAGAAACTAGGTAAACACTTCTTTTTTTTTTTTTTTTTTTTTTTTTTTTTTTTTTTTGTCTTTTTGAGACAGGGTCTCACTATGCAGTTCAGACTGGCCTTAAGCTCACTTTGTAGCTCAGGCTGGTCTCGAACTCACAACAATCCTCCTGCCTCAGCCTCCCGAGTGCTGGGATTATAGGCATGCGCCACCACGCCCGGCTTAGGTAAACACTTCTGATGGATAGTGTACACCTAGGAGGCATGTATTCTACTTTGGGAGACAATCCTAACAGTGCTGCAGTTGTGTTACCAAGTTCTGGAGTGCTATAAGATCTTTCCAGAGATTCTTTCTGAGTTCCTTTGATTTGAACAAAGAACTGGACAATCCATGCACAAAAAGTAGCGAGGTTTTATATTTATTAAAAGTAGGAAAAGAGTAAGACGGGTGTGGTGGCACATACCTGCAATCCCAGCACTCTGGAAGCTGAAGCAGGAGGATTGCTGCAAGTTC
>PVKA01013511.1:0-54767 GCA_004027165.1 Ctenomys sociabilis | reverse complement strand
GGGAGAGTCACATGAAGAGAAAACTTTCTCTCAGGCTGTCACAGAGAGCAATCTGGTCAAGCATTGGCCATGACTCATCCACATGGATGACACAGACAAAGGAACTACAGAATTATGTACAGGACTACAAGATAAACCCTGAGAGGACTTCAATGACCACATAGGAAATATAAAGTTCATGTGTTGGTATATATGTTTTGATCTACCTAGGTCTTAACCATCCAGCAGAAAAGTATAAAAGTATAAAAATGAAGTATACATCGTGAGCCCATAATATTAAGCTGAGCTGTAAATGGATATGGTCGACAATTTCTTTGAATAACTCCCTATGGTTGCAGAATGCCGGACTGTGTTGGATTGTGGTGTCGAGTTCAAGCACCTAAGGTAGTTGAATGTCAATGGAGTGCCCACTTTTGACAGGTGTAGACAAAGGAAGGGTTGTAGAAAGAAAAAATCATGATGTGTGTGTATAGACAGTACAGTTGGGATAGATAACGCTATGCTTCTACATAATTCTATGATAGGGAAGATCTGTACTAATGGTGGTTGGACAGGATATTATGTCGGCTTTTAGTGCTATAGTCATCCACTAGGTAAATAATTATTGAATTTTTGATATAATTCAGCTATAAAAAAAAACCCTGTAAATATAACATCATGTATGCACCTTGTACAATACCAAAACGTTATGAAAACAGTTTGCAATGTTTTAATTCATTGACTCTGTATGGTTAAGGTGTTTTGAAACTGTCTGATTGACATTTGTATTTTAATAAAATAAAAATAAATGGAAAAAAAGACAAAAAAAAAGAAAAAGATTAACTCACTGTACAAAAAAGGTGGGCCGAATAAATTCCTTTCTCTTTGATCACACAATTCTATTTAATGTACACAAAGTGTGTACATAGACCGTAATTGTAAAAGGAAGTCTTTCATGCAGATTTGGAATTCAAATATCCCTTTGTCTGAATCCTACAATTCTGGAAAGAAAAAGGCTATGACTTTTATTGTGAATTACGCAAAAGCTAAACTTCTACTAGAACACGAAACAATTGGTAAAATCCTCATGTTAAAGAAAGTCATTCTAAAATGTTCAATGCCCTCTTTAGATATATCTGATATGTCCAGTTTTTAGGGTAATTGAGAAAGAAAATGGATCCATTACATTTTATTTATAATCCCATGTTATTTATAGGAAGATACAATAATGTAAAAAAATGACAACTGTATGAGCGTATAACTCTACATTGAAAATGAAGTCAATTTCCAAGCAAAACAGTCTCCATTATGAACTGCTAACATACAATGTTCAAATTCACTGCAAATAGGTAATTCCCATAAAACCAGGGAGCAAAAATTGATTTGAAAGCAGAAAGTAGTGATGAAATTAGTGACCCCGTGTTTTTTGGGAAGTTCTTGATCTTAATATCTACATGGAATTTACCATCTGAACAACTGCTAAACAAGGATGATCACTTACCTTAAGAATTTGGGTATTGAACAATTATGATGAACATTCCTAGAAGGACACAATTTACTTTAAAATAACTAGTTTTGTGTAATCTTTATCTTCATTGCCTGATGGATACAAAAAATTGCAATAGGGAAATTCTAGTGTGATTTTTTTTTCCACTGACAAAGCTTAGTTTGAATTAGAAAACTTGCTCTTGTGACTTTGAAATACAGGTGACTTTACTCATCTTTTCTGTCTTAATCTTTAATACAATGTTTAATATCAGAAGTCTCATTCATGTTGAAAAATGAAGTGAGATTATACAGAACGTAACTGGCATAAAAGTATTAAATAGTCACACTCTCAGATATGCATAATAACATAACAATTTATGTTAGCCACCTGGTTTAATAGATGTTCAACTAGCTTGTATATGGAAGAGAATTATACAATATGACTAGAAAAACTATTTCAGGATGTTATACTGTATAGCAGATAAACATACAAATGTTCTTGATAAATAAGCAATGCTGCTTTGTGGCAACAGCTATACGATTATAGTTATAAAAGGAAATAACTCAGGCTGTAGATGTCAGGAAATGGTTTCAATATTTTTCATAATATTCTGCAATATATGCTAAGTCAGGTTCTCATGAAGCAAAAATCTTCTGGATTAGATAAAACTGCTGAAGCAGTTAACTCTACAAATAAGGCTAACAGATTTATGAACTTTAAGCAGAATAGGGATTCAAAATTTTAGAATTTTACCTCTACATATGATGCACAATCCACAGAAACAAGAAGACTAAGATGTGAGTGAAATGCTTTGTGTAACGAATAACTTCCAAGGTTTGGGAAGACAGAGTGATTCTATCAATGATCTACAGAATAACCGCAGTGATTTCACACACAATGTTCATCTTTATTCTAAGGATAAAGTTGGAGTTATTTTCTCTATTATCCCAAACCCCAGGTCTTAGCAATTCTAATTTCAATAATTTCATTTATCCTTTTGCTATTACCCTTTACTTTATCAATATTAAATTTTAGTAAATCCTATGGATCTTTGCATTTATTATGACAGTATGAAAACAGGCATAGTACCTACATACTTTGACATGCATTGTAAAACACCCAAAAGTATAATAACTTTATAACTGTAAAAAGAATTATATATTTAAGTACTCTAAGTTTGTGCAGGGCTTTATAAAAATACTTTCAAAATTCCAATTGGCCTATAAAGATAAAGATTGTCCTGGCAATAGAGACTGAGTGTGGTGTGCAGGCCTGTAATCCTAGCTCTTGGGAGGCTGTGAACAGGCAGATCACTATAAATCCAATCTAGAAGTAAGACCCTGAACCCCCTGTATACCCTTCACTAAAAAAAACCAAGAAAGAAAGAAAGAGAGAGAGAAAGAGAGAGAGAGAGAGAGAGAGAGAGAGAGAGATAGATAGATAGATCAATCTTTATTCAGACCAATGTCATCCCATAAAATCCCAAAACCTTGAAATTATACAGATGGTAATTGTACCAAGTAAGTATGAAAAATTTTGAATTTAGGCTTTTTCTTATTATAAACAATAGATACTCTAGTACTTATCCCAAACCAAATAGCATCTCATCTGATTAATAATGATGGATGACACAGTACATATTGCTAACAAGAATTTACCTTTATAAATCTTACATAAGTGTACTAATTTAATATTTATATATAATTAAATATTTGCAGAATTCACCAATAATACTATCAGACCAATTGGCCTAACAATGATACAAAAATGTAATTTTAGCCCCACACAATAACATTAACTCAAAATATTATTCATATTCTTTAGTAGTAAGATCTAAGTCAGTTATTTAATAAAGTTAGCCAGTCACCTACCAACAGATGCATTTATGACACAACATATGGAGGATCACTGAGAGTTCAAGACTAACCTGGGCTACAAAATGACCTCAAGGCCAGCCTACAATGAGAGGCTATCTGTCCAAAAACAAAAGACAATAAAAAACTATAAAACATCACTTATCTTAAATAAATTATCAGGCAGAATATGGTTTTAACTGGTAAATGTTGCTACAAAATATGCTGAGCATAATAGAGAAATGAATTCCAGCTAACTTTTAAGCAACAAATTTAGGGGAAGCTCTGTAAACACATTACATAAATTACATATACCATACCTTTCATCATATCATGTGTCTTGTCTAGAAATGTTGAGATTTCTTTAATTTCACACTTGTACTTTTCTCCAAAGTAAAAGTGACCCAGTTCTCCTCTTCATTCTCCTGCACAGTCTTTATTTTCACTCTCATAAATAGCTGACTTGAGACAACTGAATAAACCGAAAAATTGAATTAAGAGCACAGCCTCGAAGATCACAAATTATTTCTGCAAAGCTACAGACAAATAAAGTAACTTAAAATGCAACTTACAATTTTTTGCATTTTTGAAAAAAATCTCATGTTTCAGTAAAAAATAAAATGCCATTAAAAACTGAAATAAGTTCAAGAAAAGGATCTTATAGACAAAAATATAAATTTAGATACTTTTAGTGGCTTGTCCGAATTTTGTGAAAACCATTTTTTAAAAATTCATGCTGTGTAGTTTTGCCCAAAATAAATTATAAAATGCTTTGGTCAGAAGCCAAAGAAAGAATTTCCACAAAATGATGTTATTTAGGTACTATCAGGGTACTTCCACGTTCAGTAAACACTTTAATAACTGCTTCCAACTCTTCAGTTCTATGCCAAGTAAAATAGTGTACAATGAAATGCTTACTTTATTTATAGTAAAGGTTACAGGCCCAGGGTGCTAAAGCAACATGCAGGTTACTTTAGGCATCATGCTGTTGCTTGCCCTTAATGTTTTTTTCTTTGTCACTGGCTTCTGTGAGCTGTTACATTCCCATGACTGTTATTTGTAGTTCCCCTTGCAGAAGAATTGAAGGGCATGTCAGAGAATAGTCATCAGGTCTTGGCCAGAGTTAATGCCAAGATCCAACAGAGTTAAGTCATGGAACAGGAACAAGGTCAGGATGCATAGTGAGGCAACAAGCAGGCTCCAACAGGCTTCCTTTTGGAAGCTCTGACACGTACTCACAGGGATAAACCTTCACATCTAATGAAGGGTAAAGT
Organism: Ctenomys sociabilis; assembly: GCA_004027165.1. NCBI lineage: Eukaryota > Metazoa > Chordata > Mammalia > Rodentia > Ctenomyidae > Ctenomys > Ctenomys sociabilis. The sequence goes on along the minus strand of PVKA01013511.1, from coordinate 50,172 downwards.
TAGTAAAACACTGCCAGATCATAGCATCTTTACATTAATTAGGACACTGCTTCAACCACAGGCCGGCTGCAGGTTACTGGTGCAATGGCAATGTAGTCCATGATACTCCACGAGCAGGAGCCGTCACCAAGTGAAGAGTGTCTGGTAACTTCACTGGTGTTATCATTGGCGCAACTGTGAGACCACACCATGTGTTTGTTTCACAACGGAAGCAAACTCAGCATCTGAACTTTTGCCCATTTTCAAGTCTCTTCACATGTTTGGTTTCAATCCTATCAAGAAATCCTTTTCACAAAAGATTTGAAACAAAGGTAAAGGTCAATGTTAAATGAAGAAGAAGGGGATCACTGCTTATTGAAAATAGGTGAAATTATGCCCATCATGTTTTTATTTTTAAATTTGTAGAAACTTGAGAGATTTTCCAAGGATTTAAAAGTAAATGGCTGTCATCTTGGCCTGGTTGTGTTGCTATAACAAAATATAAGAGATTAGGTAATCTGTAAAGAACAGAAACATACTTCTTATAGGCTAGAAGCTGGGAATCCTGAGATCAAGGTACTGGCAGGTTCAGAGTCTGGATAGACATCACATCACTCTTTCCAAAATGCTGTCTTGTTACTGCATCCTCTGGAGGAGAACACTGTGTCCTCACTTGACAGGAGAAGGCAAGTTGGCCAAATGCTGCATGAGAACATAAATGCAAAGGAGGGGCCCTTACAGCATAGTATCACCTCCTAAAGGCTAAACTCCAAACCTCTTCTATGAAATCATTAACTACTGGATGGATTACAGCTTCTTTTTGGGAGCCAAGCATTCCATATAAAGTTTTCTTACCTCCACAAACTTTCTGGAAACATGTGCCTCTCTAAGGCCCAAACAAACCATCTATTTGGACATCATATTTGCTTAACTCAGAAAGGGGCTTAACAAGATTATTGACCATAATCCTAACAGGGTTTGAACTTGTATCTCTAGTGCAATATTTTATAAGAGAATCTTTATTCTCCCAGAAATATCTGATTTACATAATTTCTTGTTTGATTTATCGGTCTTAAGACTGTTGGCTTTTGTAAAATGTAGCTTATATAGATGGTCTGAAAAATAGTTGACATATTCTTGAACAGTCTATAAAAATTATATTTAATTAACAATGAAAAGTTTCCTGTTTTCCTCAGTTCTGCCTTAGAAGATGCTATTTAGTGTGCAGTTGTATCTCATATGTGTTGTTTCCCAATTTCTTTGATTTTTGAAGTCAAGACAGAGATACTTAATTATAATGCATGAGGGAGATTCACTTCTCAACTGTAATGAGGTACTAGCTCTTTTTTGTTTTTGTTTTTCTACAGTACCAGGGATTGAACTTGGGACGCTGTGCTTGTCATGCAGGTGCTTTTACCACTGAGCTACAATCCCAGCCTCAGCTGTAATGAAAAACCATACTTACATTGCAAAGTGTTAGACACATAAAACTTTGTTACAGATTGAATCCTTTCAAAATCCATATACTAGGGTGAGGAGGATAGCTCAGTAGAGGAAGTGTTTGCCTGGCAAGCACAAGGTCCTGAGTTCAATCTCCAGTACCAAGAAGAAAACAAAAATCCATACACTGACACTTAAACCCAAACATGTGGCATTAAGAAGTGGGGCCCTTAGGAGTTTTTTATTTTCTTCAGAATATGAGTAGGTTGTGAGAAGGAACCTCTCACAAATCAGCCCTTATAAAGAAACCCCGGGTACCTCCTGCCTATTCTAACAAGTGAGGTCAGAGAAAGATGGCTGCCTATGAAACATGAAGTGGACTATGACCAGACAGCAAATGGGTAGCACACTGACCTTGCTTCCCAGCATCCAGAGCTGTGAAAAATCACTTTCTATTATTTCAGTCATCCATGTTTCATTGTCTCTATAATTTCCCTCTTCTATACAAAGTGTACGCAAAAAGGAAGAACTCGGTTTTACAGTGGAAGGCAATACACAACACAAGAGGAAAGTGTGAATTTAGAAACAGAGCCTTGCAATCTAACACACTTTAGCCAGCCTGAACTACATTTCCTTCTAAAACTGGTGATAACAAGCTGGACATGATGGCCCACACTTATAATTCCAGGACTTAAGAGGCTAAGGCAGAAGAATTGCTTTGAGTTTGAGGCCATCCTGGGCTATGTGAATTCAAGGCTCCTGACCAAAGTAGTGAGATCTGGTCTCAAAAAAATCTATGATACCAATGTTCAGGTATAGGGTTGCTGAGATCTCAGCATCAGGGGAGTCAGAGGCTGCAAAACCCTTCACAAGACAAGCAGCACCAAAATTTTCTTTTCCCACTTCCAATTAAAAAATCTGAATGTGTAAATCCATTTAAAATTTCTTCCAACACCATGAGCATACCAAAAATTAAATTAAATGTTTGGATTTTATAGACTACAGTCATTATCTGAATATATAGCTGGGAAGACATTACATATTATTGCTTCAAGATAAGGGCTAATAAAATGAGATTAATAAAATATGAAATAATTTAAAATAGCTTGTAGACCAAAAGAGTTGGATCGAACATTTGCTCTTAAATGAAAGTTATAGACCAAATATACATAATAATTTTGATCATGAATACTTTCAAGTATTCCAAGGAATAGTCATAATTAAATTCCTATCGGCAATAAGTCTTTAAAAATGTGTCTTTTTCCAGGGAAGTTCTGAAAAGAAGTGCCAATAATACAACAGGTTTCTAACCAAGACAGCATAACATATTTGCTATTAATGAAACTAAAATAAAAACCACTAAAAATTAACACTTTACAGGCTGGCTAAAGTGTGTTAGATTGCAAGGCTTTGTTTCTAAATTCACACTTTCCTCTTGTGTTGTGTATTGTCTTCCACTGTAAACCCGAGTTCTTCCTTCTTCCTTTTTGCATACACTTTGTATAGAAGAGGGAAATTATAGAGACAATAAAACATGGATGACTGAAGCAATTTTCTTAAACAGTACATACTATTTAGAAATTACTAATAAAATTAAAGTAATTTTTCTATGAGCTGCAGATTTACTATCCGTACATTCCCCAGCACAGGACTATGTGTAATTAGTGTTCTCCCTGAGGCACACAATGGCCAGAGTATTCTCTACAGAGATGCTAATGTGGCCCAAAAGGGACAACACATTTATTTTCTTTTAGGCTCCCTATGACTTTCTTTGATTCATTCTCTTTTTCCGATCTAATTATTTTGTCATATCCATCAAAGACCTGTAAACAATTCTGTAGTATCTGTCCATCTTAAATTCAGAAAAAAAAGCATGTCCCACCACTTATAGTCTCACTACCTGAAGTTCTTCAGTGTCAATCGTGACATAAAAATATAAATGGGAAATTCAAGAAATAAGCAATTAGTAAATTTCAAATTGTGTGCCATTTTGTCTATGATAAAGAATTTGCATACCTTCCTCCATCCCACCCAAGAAAAGAATGATCCCTTTGTCTGGGGTATCTATGCAAATGTTACCTGCACCTTGTCACTTAGTAGTCCCTCCTGGTTATAAAATCAACAGTGGCAGTACTGTAGTGCTTGTGGTCAGATAACCCTTATTTTACTTAGTAACAACCCAGCATGCAAAAGCTGTAATGCAGGTAGTTCCAAATGCACCAAAGCAAACCTAAATATTACTTAAGTGAAAAAGCAATGTTCATAGGTACACATGTGTAGGCAAAAAAGTGTATCACTGTTATCACCCTCCCCCCAGTTTGAGTCATTCACTGACAAATGAGAACTCTTGATATCAAGTATGTTGATTCTTTTTTCTGAAAGCAGTCTTTACTTCAGAAAAATACACTGAAACACTTTTTTTGCTACATCAAAAAATCTATGCAACAGGAAAGTAGGATCCATGATTATTAGGTAGAAACACTAGAAAAAGCAAAAAAAAATACTACACATAACTGACCATTAAGCCAAGCAGAGAGACAGAGTTGCAGAAAGCAAAAGAGACAAAAACAGAAGGCACAGTAAGTTGTGGTTCCAATAAAACCATCATTGCCAGTAAGAATTTACAGAAGCATTGCCAATAAAAGCTGACAAAATAGTTTAATATGCTGCACAATGATCTGAATAAAAAGTTAAGTCAGTGGGTTGAGGATGTAACTCAATCGCACAAGCACCTGCATGGCAAGTGCAAGGTCCTAAGTTCAAGTTCCAATATCAAAAAAAAAGGTTAAGTCACATCACATGGTACAACATTTGAAATATTCACTTTCTAAAATTTCAAAATGTTTTATTTCTTAACATGTTTTCAAAGACTTGATTTCTTGGTCACACTGTATAGAGTATCTTCTTACTAGTTCTATAAGTTTATGACAATTACTTCTTTCTATGTATTCCTCAGTACTCTCTTGTTTAAAATGAGCATAAAGAACATCTACAAGGCAGGCCAAATAGCATAGCAGATTAAAGCATCTGCCAGCAGGCACAGGGGCCAGGGGTTCAATCGCTGGGCCTGCCATGCCAGCCTTGTCCCCTGGACATGCTGAGATGGCAACTGAGACTGGGAGTGGTGGTATGCACCTATATATATGCACCTTCTTAGGAGGCTGTAAGCAGGCAGATCACTATGAATCCAATCTAGCTGTGAGACCCTGAACACCCTGTATACCCTTATCTAAAACACTAAAAAAAAAAAAAAAGTAAGAACATCTACCTCAGCATGTTATTGCTTTTAATGAGATAATTTATAATAAGCTTTTGGCACAATGCTAGTACTTAATTCAGTGCTCCACAGCTAGTATTTAATTATAAATAGTGATTATAAAACAAGAATTACCATTATGCCCATCATTCCTACCGTTTATGAAAGATTACATGGGAGAAAAAAGTAGACTCTGCCCTCAAGAGAAAGTAATCAATTTCACCCAGTGAGTAAATATATAAAGTCAGTGACTGTCCATGTGGACTTCATTTTACCACCACAAATTGTTGAGGAAAATAAAACTCAACAATTGAGTATAATGTTAAATCAAGATAAGTGTTTCAGAAACCTGTTTAGAAAAGTACAAAGAGGAATGATTAGACATACAACTCATACACAATAATATGACCTTATATTTCAGCAGATTTTTATACTTATCACACTTACTTGTGATTTTGAGTTCATTGGCCCTTATAATGACCACCTCTTCATCTAACCAAGATCTGTGTATACAGATCTTATTCTCAAACCCATTCAATTTCTTTCACTGAAGCTTTTGACTCCACACTAAATAGAAAAGATACCTCCTGAAATCCTAGTGCAGGAGTCAGCAAGTTTTTTTTTTTTTTCTCTAAATTCTTACCTACTAAAAATTTTAGGCTTTGCTGGCTAAATCACAACTATTTAACACTTGCCTGAAGTGGGAAAGAACATATTTTAAATAAATAAATACACAAACAGCAGACTGGACTTGATCCAAATGGTATACTTTCTCTACTAGACAAGTCTCTTTTACTAGATTATACTCTTCAATCAGAGACGCTTCAATCCATACACATGCTATTTCTTTTTTTATTACTTTTTTTATTTTATTGAAGTACAAATATCAATGAGACAGTTTTAAGATACCTTGACAAGATGGATTTGATAAATGCATTGCAAACTATTTTCATAATGTTTTGGTATCATAGAAGGTGCATACATGATGTTATACTTACAGACATTATTATAGCATATGTCTCTTATCAGTAAATGAAGAGAGTGTAGCTGTTTATGTATTTCATTTTTTATAACTGAATTACATCAAAGATTCAATAATTAATACTTTCTACCTTGTTATTTTCCTAGCGGTTGTCCACAATATTAGAAGCCGACATAATATCCTGTCCAACCACCATTAGTACAAATCTTGCCTCTCATAGAATTATGTAGAAGCACGGTGTTACCTATACCAACTGTACTGTCCATACACACACATCATGATTCTTCCTTTCTATACCCCTTCCTTTGTCTACACCTGTCAAAGATGGGCACTCCATTGTCATTCAACTAATTTAGGTGCTTGAACTCAACAACATAATCCAACACAGTCCAGCATTCCACAACAGTAGTGAGTTATCTGAAGAAGTTGTCGACCATAGCCATTTACAGCTCAACTTATTATGGCCCCATGGTGTATACCTCATTTTTATACTTTTCTGCTGGATGGTTAAGACCTAGATAGAGCAAGACCTACATACCAACACATGCACTTTTTTTCTTATGTGGTCAGTGAAGTCCCCTCAGGGTTTATCTTCTAGTCCTGTACCTTATTCTGTAGATCATTTGTCTGTGTCATCCATGTGGATGAGTCACAGCCAATGCTTGACCAGTTTTCTCTCTGTCAGAGCCTGAGAGAAAGTTTTCTCTCCATGTGACTCTCCCCAGGCACACTACAGAACTTTGATCTCTTTCTTCTGTGGCTCCATAATCTCCTTGTTCAGAAAATTTGGAGCTCAACTGAGTTTCATGATGTTGCAGTACAGGTTCACCTATGTCCTGAGTCTTCACTGACCTTGAAAGGCTAGGGCCAAAATGTTGGCCAGCCTTGTGGCTCTTCTATTTCTCCAATTTTGATCTGTGAACTTAGGTTGTTAACCATCCAGAAGAAAAGTTGATTAGTATCCTGCAGCGTATGCCATTCACTTTGCCTTATCTGACTCATTTATTTTTAGCTGTTGTTGTACATTTCCACTTGTATTTCTTCTTTTCGCTTCTTATACTAGGGAGACTATGCGATATTTACACATGTGTTTCTGGTTTATTGCACTTATGAGTATATGTTCAAGTGGTGTCCACTTCAATATAAATGCTTCAAGCTTATCATTCTTAATAGCTGAGTAATACTCCATTATATAAAAACACATCTTTTCAACCATTCCTCATGTGATGGACATCTTGGTTGTTTCCAAGATTTTGCTATCACAAATTGTGCTGTTATAAACATAGGTACACATATATCACCATGATACAATGTTTTCAGTTCCTCTGTGAAAATTCCCAGTAGGGGGATAGCTGGCTTGAATGGGATTGTTTCTGAAATTAGCATCCTATGGTGAAAGGCAGGAGAAATGTCTCACATCTATTTTCCCAAGTCTTGTTGCAGAGTACTTCATATTTCCATTGACTTAAGTATTTTGAGCATGATCTAGTCATCACCAGCATTTTACCAACCTAAGACACCTGCAGAGGAACTGATCCTGGCAATGCTCTGATGGCCAGCTGAGTCTTACTTTTTCCTACCTGTAAATGGGTACAATCTACCTTACTTGGTAACAGGGACCATTAGAGATACTATTTATAAAAGGCAGATACACAGGAGGTATTTACATGGTATCAGTAACTATACTGGTCCATGGTTTGTGTTTCCATGTGAACAAATAAAATGGGTGTCTTTCTCTCTGTGGTAATTTTTTTTTTTGGTGGTAATTTCTAAACTACCTACAAACACCATTATATCTAAGTGTAACTAAGGAATTCTCAGGCAAAATTCCCCTGCATATACTTCTAGTTGAACTATTCATTCTGAAGCTAAATAAAAAGTTCAGCACTTCAATATTTTTGTAGCATATTTATTAGTGCTTGAGTTTTCTTTAACATGTTTTAGAAAATAGAAATTGTACTACATACTAGAAATTTGTACACTATTATAAAGTCAACATGTAGTTTCTAATCATCCTACTGAGCCCAGGCTGTGTGAACTGAAATAGTATAAATACTTGTGCACACAACACAATTTTTCAAAAATAAAGAAACTTTAAAAAATACCAAGAATGTATGAAGGATAAAAATAAAATGAAATGAATTATGATTACCATTTTTAAACAGTAGTACTTACTCTCAAATAAAATAAAACATGAAATTGGCTTTATTGTTTTCAAAATAAGGAAACTAAATTCTGAACATCAACATACTGATTTTGATTTAACATCTTAGAAGTAGCTAAATCAAAATTCTCATGGTGATCTACCCAATCTACCTCCAAAGACTATGGTCTAACAAGCAAAACAAAAATGAAAGGGAAAAAAGTATGATTGTAAAGATAAAAGTATAAAGTAAAACATGCTACAAAGAGATGGCATTGAAAGTCTACTAAAAGTTCGCTCAAGGACATAAATTGCTTATTTTGCTCTAAGGATGTATTTGATTACTTGTGTAACAGAAGATTAAAACAGATTTACCTGTTTATTTCATAACCATTCTCCAACATCTAAAACAGTATCTAGAATGACAGATGCATGCCTAACTGCTAAGGTACTGCATTCTTGGGCTTTAAATATGTCAAAGCCTTTCTTTAAACATCCCATCTTTTTACATCTAGACTCTGTACATCCATGAGAATTCTGACATAGCCTACTCTGTTAATACACCATTGATACCCCCAGTCGAGGACTCCCATAGGTGTCCTGCCACCCCATACACATTTTCACCCCTACCACATGAAACCAAGCTAAAGGGAAGCTTATTGTTCTCAGTCCATAAGGGTCCTCCAGTCTGCCACCACCACTGTGTTCACACCAAAAAAAAAAAAAAATAAGTCAGTATTTCTTCTAAGTTTCCTAGCTTGGCACCAAAAGCTTCCTTCAAGTATTAAGGAAAGTTTGTCATCCCAATTTGATCATGTATTTTAACAAAATCATATTCCACTTGACTAGTTTCTTTTGTTTTAAAATAATTCTCAAATTTCTTTTCTCTAGAATGTCTTCAAATGCTTTGCAGCAATGAATACTGAAAATATTAATAATCAAAGTAGTATTGTGGTTAACAGATTAAAATACAGACCCTTGCACTAACAAAATATTTCACCCTGTACTCTGATCCTCTGATCTGTAAAATGAGGGTAATAAGTATGTTCCCTGATAAAGTTTTGAGGATTAAGGTAGTCAAAACAGGTAAAATACTAAAATGATTCCTGATGAGCTGAAAGCCCCCAAAAATCAAACTAATTTTACTCAATCATTTAACTCTTTAATTTTATATAATGGCCACTTCATTGATCCAGTATCTCTAACACTGCTTAGGGTACCCATACATGGTGGCATGTTTGCCACCATGGGAGTCCTGCCACCCCATACTACATGAAATTTGTTTTAATTATGATTTTAGTAATCTACAAAATAAAGTAATTTTACTGACTGGCTGATCTCCATCTGTAATCAAATTTTAAAATGAGTTTCCCCTCATTCTTCTCAGGGGTATCTTCATTTATTCATTCACTAGAATGAAAGCCAGGGAGAAAAAATGTCCAATCCTGAGATGACATTCTCCCAGAAGTGGATTCTGTTACATACCTTGATTTCCCATCTTCTTACTTCACCTGAAGAGATTATATAGACAGTCATCTGTGACATAAGCAATAATGCAATACTTATATTCATAAACCACTACTACCCTCGAAGTATTCTGTATATTTCTAGACTTCCCTGAATTTAAATGCATCCAAGATTCAGTAGGCCCAAGAATGAGCTTAAGGAAGTTGCATTAAGAAAAGTTAGAAAACCAAATATGTTGATAGAGAAAACATAAGACATACTAGCTGTTACCATGTAGACATTATGGTGTCATTCAACAGGAATGATTTTAGCCCAAGAAAGCTTAGTAAACATCCTAGAGAGAGCAAATGGAATTTATTCCCTGTTGGAACTGTCTTTAAAAGAACAGACTACTTTGTGTATAGTGAAACCATAAAGAGTTCTTATGGAAGACAGTGAAGACTATACAGAAACAATCTTCAAAAGTCAGAACACTCAGATTTCCACTAATTCACCACATCGCAAAAAGAGACACTATTTAGGATATGGTATTTTCTCTGATAACCAAAAACGTTTAGTATATTGAGAAACTGAAAACTTATACAGAAAACTATAATAAAATGTTTAAAATAAGGTATTATAAGTCCAATGTTTATAACTTCTATCATCTATCATGAGGTTTCAGAGGAAATCTAAATGCAGTGTTTAAGCTTAGCTTTAAAGGTGAAATTAACACTAAAACTGGAAATAGCAGGAAGTTCCACCATTTCAACATGAGTGACAGCATGACCTAAGAAATAGTGTAGTAAACACAGTGAGGATAAATGAAGAAGCACAGTACAGTTTCACTTGAGTAGGAAGGTGGTAGGAGAATTGTATCTCCTAGGGACTGAAATGTCAGTACTTGGACCTACATAATGGGAGCCACAAGTGTTATTTACATTTAAATATGTCAGTGCCTTTCTTTAAATATCCCATCATTATACATCTAACCTCTGAATATCCATGAGAATTCTGCTATAGCCTACTCTGTAATGTACTGCTGATAGCCACAGTCAAGGGCTCCCATGGGAATCCTGCCACCCCATACTACATGAAACCAAGCTATGCTGCAGTAAGGAAGGTATGTTGTAGTAAGAGTATTTGCTAATATGTATTCTGGGTATATAATAGCCCAGAAGGAGAGTGGTATACAAAACTAGACTAGAATAACACTGATGCTAATGAAATCCTGGGAAGAACAACAATAATAAAAATTATGACAAAAAGGAGAGAAAAATAGTGGTTCCATGGAGACTGCAGGACATAAAGAAGCTGTCCAGCTGATACTAGGAAATGTCCAAAAAGGCCTAGACCTTGAGGAAACATCTGGGCTTCAGATGATGACTTGGGAGTTATTCCCACTGAGGCAAACTGGAGGCCACCCACAAACAAGCTTTGCCAGTCAACAGAACAAAGACAAAACAGAATCTGAAAACATGAACTGAGACAGATGTAAAACAAGAGCTGTAGTAGAAATTGCAAAGAGCAGCCAGGGAAGAGGAGGCCAAGGTGTACATGGAACCTGAACAAAGATTCATGAAGCACCAGATGTCAACATTGCCAAGAGTGGCTGACAACTGGGAGCAAATGAAGATTTGGAAGTCACGGGGACAATCAACATGAAATATTAATACTTTCTATACTTTATGAATAAAAACTCAATCTTTCAAAAGTGCTTTCACATAAGATTATTTAATCCTTTGAGAGAAAATAATTATAATTTATTTAAAGATAGTTTGACCCCTACGGAAATTTCCTTAAACATTCTCAATTTGACCTTACTGTCCAACAGTTTTTAATCACAATAGGTACTGTTCTACTCACAGGAATATTAAAATAATGAGAATTCTTGATTGTTACAAAGACTGATGGGAAACTATTGGCATACAAAGAATAAAGGACACTGTTAAAAAAAGACTGAATATATTCCCCTCAAATATCGCTTTTTGAAATCATTTACCTAAAGGTAATAGCAGGAAGAGACAGGCCTCTGGGAGATAAGGGGGGAGGTTTCCTCAGGAATGATTACTACCTTTACAAAAGAAAAATTAAGACACCTCTCACCCTTTTGCCACCACATGAGACACAAGGTAAACATCTGGATCCCAGAATTTGACCCTCACCAAAACCCAAATATGCTGATAGTGTGATCTCAAATTTCCAGCTGCCAGAAATGTTAGAAATAAACTTCTGCTCTCTATAAGACAGCTAGTCTGTGGTACCTTGTCATTGCAGCATACACTAAGACAAGCACAGAAACTAAATGTCCTTTGATGAAAAAGACATAAAAACATGTCACCAAAGGTGCCAAAGATCCCTTCTATTGAGAACCACCTAAGTTTGCTTACTACAAAATGAACTTTCAGTATGTCTGAGAAAAACTTAAATGACCTTTAGATTCCAAAAACAGGGAAAATCAATTTTCAAATTAGATAAATATTATCATATTTAATTTCCCAAAGACTTATCACACATATGTCTTTTAGATTTCTAAAAGAGCTTCCCTTCCCCACTTCTCCCTTTTCTCTCTCTACTTCCTGTATACCATCATGTAGGTAAGCATCTCCTTTTCTGCTGTTTCTCCCTGCCACACTTTCCTGCCTTGGAGTCAGGGATAATGGGCTGGAAATAAACCTTTCCTTTAAGTTGTGAGTGTCGGGTACTGTGTCTCAATAATGAGAAGACCGACTCAGCACCCACACTAAGTTTGTGTAGTTCAAAGTGGTTTCAGTGCCAAGTACCACCAAAAATAATCAGTGGCTTCTATAACTGAACCACACGGGTTTTTGTAGAACTATTTAGACTATACAAAAACCAACAAAAAATCTTTATACCATCATCTTGAAAATATCACTCAAATATTCTATATGATTTTTTGAGGGATTGAACAAATAATAATGAAATGTTTGAAAGAATTTTGGCATTATATCAAGAAAATTATTTCCAAAAACCAGGACTACTATTTGTAAGTGTGTTGAAAATACCTCTGGTATACCCAAGTACATACAGTAAAATTTGACACTGGTTGAATTAGTTGTATTATACTTAGGTTCAGTTTAACTTGTGGCTAGCATTCTCCATATTCTTATCACAACTCTCACATAAATGCATACAATCTCCTCACTTATTCATTGTTGAGTATGTGTGATAAATATTATTTCTTGTTTTGACAATGGTCCATATTAAGCTATTCTCTCACATGGCGATTATAAATTGCTGGCTTTCCCAAGTATATAACGCTAGGCCTCTACGCTCACTGTTAATGAAACAAGTAAGAAAAGGAAGCCTTCTCTGCATATTTAATAATATTCTACTACTAAGAATTAAGTGTGTGGCTGTTTATCAACATTCTAATCATTTCAGAGTTCAAAGAAATTCGAACAAACCATGATGACCGCTCCAAAGGAGTCCACTTTGTGGTTTATTTTGTAATTCAATATTGTTATGTCATCCAAAATGAGACTCAGTATGCAAAGAGTTTCCAATGTCCATTAAGAAGAATTATTCAGTAATTCCTGCAATAACCAACTGAAAAGCCTTAAGGCCAAATACTTAACACCAAACATTAGCTGCTATCTATTGAGTTATTTCTATGCACATACCATGCACGATGCTATTTTATAGACATTGTCTCAATCTTTATAAGTAATACATAACATTGGCTACTATCTTCTTTGCAAGATGAGGAATCAAGATGTAGGCAGGTTGACCTAATTAGTTAAGACATGGAGCCACGATTATAACCTAGAACAACCAGACTTCAAGTTTTTGTCTGCACCCATGTCTTGTTTGTCTCATTCCACTGACACACTTCAATGGCAAGCTTAGGTATGTCAAATATTGTCTCTAGTCTCAAGCACCAAACACCAAACAGCCTAGCAAGAAGTAGGATACTTATTCCACAAAGCACAATTTAAGAAGAAACAGAGTAATTAGACTGAGTTAAGTTCAGTTAAAGCTCAGATACATAGAGAGGTCATTTTCTGAGAAGGTTTAGGGCAGAGGCAGGCCAAAAAAAAGTAAACTGGCATAATTGGTAATTGTAATATGTTATTCTACTCACCAGGAATGATTTACAATATTTAGTATCTGTTATCATTTTTGGTATTCAGGACAACCACAGTTTCCACCCCACATTGCATGAGACAAATTCAACCAGTGTCTTAAATGAAATGTCCCTGAATAGTATTTCATTTCTCCCACTTTTTTGTCTACTTTGAATAAAATTCTTATTTAAGTTCACAGTGTATAGAAATATTTGCTAATCTGTCAGCCCAAAGACAGAAATACTTGTCTGATACATACAAATGAGTCTGACAGACTAGAAGACTAGATGCACAAATCCCTCTAAGAAATTCTCACGAGAGCATCAATTACCCTGTCCTCTGGGCATAGTCCACGTGGTATTTCCTGCCAGATTCAGAGCTGAAGGCAAAAGAGGCCTCAACTTACTCCTATCTCCTTCTCTTCCCTTCCTGCAATCAAAAAAGGATTACCATACTCCAGGCATTGCATTGGGCAACACTCTCTGCACCCAACCATATATAAGGCTGAACTGCACATCAGTGAGGCCAGATGGACTACTGGGGGGTTGGCCTCAACTCAGCCACTTGTTGTGGTTCAGATATGATTTATACCCACCACAACTCCTGTTGAAACCCAGGCCCTTGACAAAATGATATTGAGAGGCAGTGGAACCTTAAGAAGCTTTGTGGGGTCTGGCCTCTTGACAAAAGCCTGTAAACCCAGCATTCAGAAAGGCTGAGGCAAGAAGATCACAAATTTGAGCCCATGCTGAGAAACACAGACTTATGAGACTTGTCTGAAAAGTAAATAGGCCTGGGGATGTTGCTCAGCAGAAAGACTCTGATATGGGTTTAGCGCCCATATCAGAAAGTGGAAGGGGAAGGGGAGGAAGAAAGTAGGTGGGCAGGGGAGGGGATGGTAGGGGAGGGGAAAGGAAAGGAGGGGAAGGGAGGGGAGGGGAGGGAAGCAGAGCAAAGCAAAGCAAAGCAGAGAAGCACTGTGGTTCATAAGGGGATCACCCTTGTGAGAGATTATCTCCAACTCAAAAGAGTAAGTTTAAAAGGATGGGGCCAGAACCTATGCACCCATGTCCCTTCTACTTCTCCAATATTGTGATGTCAGAGGACACTCAAGAACCCATGCTGTTTAACTTTCTTGCCACCAGTATGGTAACTAAACTGCTTTATTCATTATGAAGCAGCAAGAATTGTTATAGTAACACAAAACAGACTAAGACAATTACCTACGTCAATACAGCAAGTCAGATAACTGTGCCTAAACTGTTTTTCTACAAATCTAAGTATGTGTATGGACAGACCCACCCCATAAGGTTTTCTATGTGCTACCAGACACAAGCAGAATAAGATCTGCTACACAGTGAGCATTCCAAACATGCTGAAGTTACTATATTCAGACTTTTAGGAATGAGGTGTCTGTCCTGAGTATAGAAAAAAGCACAGCTTACTATCTTAATATTTTCTCTCAAAAGATGGTAATCAAATCATTGGGAAAGTTAATCTTCAGGGAAGGAAGGACTGTCATTCTCTCAGAACAAGGAACAATCCTCCATTATCTCCTCAAGTAGGGTCATCTGCAACAGACAAATACATAGGGCTGAACATACAGGTTTGAGGCTAATGTTGATTCTCAAATTTGCCTTTTGGCAGATCTTATGAACTTTTTTTGGACATCTTCTAAACTCTCTTCAGGTTTCTAGAGGAAAAGCAGGCAGGGCAGGACAAGGCAATACTGAAGAGCAAACAGGATAGGAGGAAGTGACAAGATGCTAATTTCTTCAGAACAGTAGCATTACAGCTCCATTTATTTATCTTGGTAACCCAGTAGGCTACCCGGAATTATCACATTTTATTGATAAGAAAAATAAATGAAGCCAAGATAATTGAATAATTTACTCAATCTTATAAAAGTACAGAAACCAATCTGACGTCTAAGCTTTGGACCTCACTCAATGTACGTTAACTTCCTTCTCCCTTATAAATGTTTTTTAAAATGTTTGGAGAATAAAGTCAAATTCTGGACACACTATTTTATTTCAGCAATGTGATCTAGAATGTAACTGCACGAGGTCATTCTTTCACCACTCTGCCCTCTCCCCCACTGAGAGAGTTCAAGGCCAAAATATAAACCACATAGTGTAAGACCTCATAGCTAGAGTTAGGCTGGGCTTGTTTTAGGACCTTGAAAACCAGTGTTAAAAGTTTCAGATTTTGTATCACATTAAAATCCTAAAAAACGGAAAAGGGCAATACAACTGCAAAACAGCTTTTGCTGAGTTTTATGCAAACACTAAGTTGCCTACAGTTAATATCTTTCAGAGATCACTCAGTTGTCCTCTAAAATTGGTTTAAATCAATAGGTTCCAAAGCAGCAGAACTAGGACTGCTTCTCCCGGGCCAAGTGTCACTTTGTCCAACCCTCAGGCGCCCTCTGCAGCCCCCCTCCCCACACTGATTTTTCAGCTACTTTCTCCTTCAGTCGCACTTAATACTTCCAATGACTAAGGGTATTCAAGTAGACATCTCTGTCAAGTTTGCAACCCAGTCCTGATTAGATTTTTCCTTGAGCCGTGGAGTACAAATAAAGGGCATTTATTCCCACGTCTTGCAAGTGCATCATGACTCGCTATTTTTATCCCTCCTCTGTTTCTCTTTGGGACCTGAGAAGGGCGGAGGGCATAAAATGCTAGCTTTCCTCGCTTTCCCATCACCATCAGACAGTCCTCACCAGTCCAAGAAACCTTCGTTGACAAAATATTTCTCATTTCCCCTCCTTGGGATGTGTGTGAGTTTGTTTTTAATTTTAATATCTCTGGAGGGAAAACACAAAATTCCCTCCCCCTACCTAACGGAGACTGCAGCGCACAAGGACGCACGCGGCAGTGCGGGGAGCCGGCCGCACGTGAGCGCCTCGCAGCCTCGCAGCCTCGCAGCCTCGCAGCCTCGCAGCCTCGGGCGTCCCCAGCCCGGCGAGGAGCCGGGGCGCGAAGCAAGTGTAGCAAGCGTGTGCCCGGGAGGCACAGGCCTGCCCTGTCGGCGCCCCGCTGGGGCGGCGGGGCCGTATCTCCATCACAGGCCGGGACCGCATCGCCCTCGCCCTCGCCCTCGGCCGGCATCTCCGCCCCGTTCCTGAAAGAAACCACACTGCGCGCTGGCCGCAGCATCGCCCGGCCTAGCCGCGCGCCCGGAAGGCGCCGCTCCGCGCGCAGGCTGCGCACCCCTCGCCTCCACCTCAGGCCTCCGCCGCGGCAGCGCCGCAGGGTGCCGGGCCCCGGGGCGGGATGCCGGAACGCGCGGCGGAGACGGCGGCGGGGCTGCGCGCGTGGGGCGCGTTGTCGCTCTCCCGGCCCCGGCGTCCGCGCCGCGTCTGTCCCCCGCGGCCCGGCCCGGCCCGGCCCGGCCCTGCCGGCCTCGCCCGCCCTCCTGCCGCCCTTCCCGCGCGCCGCCGTTACCTGCCGTGGGGCGAGGTGGGCGCTGCAGCTCCCGCTCCCCTGCCCCGCGCCGCCGTCCGCCCGGCCGTCCGCGGCTGAATGGAATTATTTATTTATTTATGGCCCCTGACGTGTCCTCTTCAGCCGCGGCCGCGGGAGGCGGGAGGGGCGGCGGGGCTCTTGGGCGCAGAAGCGCGCGCCCGCGGGCTGTGGGCGGGGGCGGGGCGGGGGGCGCGCGGGACTGAGCGTGCTCGGCGGGCGGGGGGGCGGACGGCGCGCGGCGGTCCTGTCCTCCCGCGCCTTCCTCGCTGCGGGCCTGGAGGCAGGTGTGGGTGGCGGCGGTGCGGAGGAGCGGAGCGGAGGGCGCCCGCAGCGCGCATTTGTATTCAGTTAGGGACTAAAGGAAAGGTAAAATGGACCGCGGGGAAGGGTCCAGAAAGCAGCTAGAAGGTACGGACGGGTGGGGTGGCTGGGTGGGTGGTGGGGTGGGCTGGCGTGGGGTTTCATTTGTACCTCGTGCGTTTCAATTTTAATTTCGCAAATCGCTCAGTTCTTAAGAACAGATTGTAGCCACTGGACTGCGGATCGGGCCAGCTGTCATGGTGATTCTGCCTTCATCGGTTTAGTTTCTTCCTCTCTAACATATGCTTCTTGAGGAAGTTGGAATGAGGAAGGACTGGAAGTGGACGTGGAGGCAGCTCTGGAGGCTGGGATGTCTTCTTTTTTTTTTTACTTTTTATTCAAGTTTACTTTTTAACCTTTATACAAACATATGTTTTGCACACACACATTTTGGTGGTACCCATTCCCTCCTTACCCACCATTATACCACCCCTTCTTCCTTGATTGCCTTTCCTATGTCTAGTGAGATGAGAGCTCTTTTATATCACTAAATTGAAATGCTACTTAAGAAAAAGAGAAACTGCCCAGAGTTTTCTCAGCCAATCTATCCTTTCTTCCCTGGTTCCACAATAATTCTATTGGATATGCTTTATAATTATTCATTTGGTGTAGATTTGGAGATAGACATAGAAAAGTGAAGTCAATTGAATAAATTCACATTCTTTCTTTGCTGTAGCTGGTTTGTTGGGCATGAACAAAACTTCAATTTCTACCACTACAAAGTAGAAATATCAACTTTTTATCTTCATAAGGTTTAAATGAGATGATATGTGAAGGAGATTGGGTCAGAGCAAGCTGCCTAGACAAGTGGACGTGACTTGCCAGTCATGAAGAACCAGAACCCATGTGCAGAAAAGTTTTCAAGCCCTGTACATGGGACCTGTAAGAAAGAGCTATCTTCAACTCTTATGTTGTGAAATCAAGCAGGATGACTTAGACTTGACAGTAGGCTAAAGAATTAGTGATGCAACGGACCCCTGCCACAGAGCTTCTCAGTTTTACTTTTTTTCTAGCCCATATATATAATTTTTTTTGTACTGGGAATTGGACTCAGGAACTAGTGCTTGCCAGGCAGGCTTATGTCTCCAAGCTATATCTGCCAGTCCCTCCCACCTTTAATAAGTGTAAGTCCTCACAGTCTTTTTTGCATGCCTTGCCCAATTTTTTCTAAGAACCTGAAAATAACTTTTGTAGGACCCCAAAATCTAGTAATAGCTGAAGGATAATATGAACATTAATAACTTCAAAAGGTTTGAAAAAGTTGACCTGAAAGCTAAAACACTAAGGCAGAAAATTACATAAAGAACTTTAGACTTTCAACTAAATGTACATGTGTAAAATGAAATAGCCTTATGACAACAATGAAACGTCTAACATTGACTGTAAACTCTTCATTTCAATTACAAAAAAGAATGATAAACTTTAAAAAGAAACAATGTAAACACAATTTCAAGGTCATGTTCATAGGTGTTTGTTATTGACATTTTTCCTGCTCATTGATCCCTTTCATGTCTTTTCAAAGAAGAAAAACATGTGTTTCCTGAATTTTTACTGTGTTTCCATTTCCTTTCCTGACCTTTCTTTTTGGTCCTGCCTTTAGAATCCCTTGTTCTTGATCTATTTTAACTTATTTCTAAACTCAAACATCACTGCTCATAGCAGTATATCCTAATCTTAGCAATTGTGTTTTCAACAATTTACCAATTGTTGCAACAGTTTTGTTTTTTCCAGTTTATTTTTTCCCTAGGTTTAGTATTTGGGGACTGTCTCAGTTACTCTTCTCTCATTGCTGGGACAAATACCCGACATCCAAAATGAAGCAAGGAAAGGCTTAGTTAGCTTACAGTTACTGGAGATTTCAGTCCAGATTCAGCTGACTCCAAGGCATTGTGGCACACACTGTTGTGGAGAACAGCCTTTCATGGCAACAGAAAAAAACAAGAGAGCAAAAGGTAGGAGTAACAGCAAGAATAGCTGCAGAGAGCAAGTCTGTCTCTCTTAAACTGCATTGAGGCTATCTACCCCAGGCTGGGGGAAGTATTCACACTCAGAATCCCAGTAGTACTAAAGCCCATAATTCAAGTAGATCATGAGTTAATCTCAAATTCTAGAAGTCCTTGCCCCATGACTGCATGAGGCTTTGGGGGGACAACTAGACACAAACCATAACAGATTCAAGTCTAAATTGCTTTGTTCCTATATCTAGGCATGCTTTGTAAATATTTGAATAAATTAGAAAGGAATCTGAAAGGGGAAATAGTAGCAAATCCAGTCAATTAATCTTATAGTCTAATATTGTATTGAGGTTGAAGGAGGAATACAATTTAATGAAAATGTAAACATATGAACAGAATTCAGAATGCACTGGTAAAAGTTTTCATATTGATTTCTCTTCAGAAAGTATAATAGCAGTGGAAGAAACAGCAACATAGTTAATGTTCCAGCAGCTCATTCCAAAAAATAAGCAAACTAATGAATATATACATACCATAAACTGGTAAAGCCTTATTGTCTGTTTTCTTTACTCACAACCTCATATTCTAGATTCTCTATTCCTGATTTGTGCCTTCTCATATTTTTCTGCCTTTTCTCATTTCCTCCCCTTTTTTCCATATCAAAATTGTCCAGGCCTTCTTTCCCTTTGAGGCCCATCAACTGAGCCATCAAGTCAGCATCATCTGAAAGATTCCTAATCCATCCATAAGAATTAATTCTGTTTTCCTTTGTGCCATCCACACAAAATATGACTCATTCATCAATTTAGAGGATTTTCTTTCTACTTCTTGGTATGCCTATTAAATAAATTACCTCCTCAATCTATTAGACTGAAAGTAAAGATGACATTTTATTCAGCTCTGGAATCTTATAACAACCATTATAAATTGTAGCTGATAGAAAGGTAACCAGTAATTTTTGCCAAGTAGAGGAAAAAGAAAAGAAGATAGTATGATTTTGACAAACAGAAAGTGTTAAGGCCTCTCATACCCTTGGTCCTCAGGACTATGCATTTTCTGGCCTCCTTTACAGTGTTACCAGAGCAATGTGACTAATTCTAACAGAGGAAGAGCACAAGTGTCCTATAACACTGGGTAACAGGAATTAGGATCCCTTGTGCCTCAGCCCCTCCTCTGTCTCTGCCCCAGTGCCATGTTCAAGAGGAACAACAGGAAGTCTCTGAGAGCTAAAGGCTACTTACTTTGCACTCACCTTCACATGACCAAGTAAACCCATGAGGTTCAGACTGTTTGTCATGAGGACATAAACTATACTGTTCTGATCAATATGTGATATTATTTAATAAGATTTTAAACCATAGTGGCATAAACACCTCATGAAACAAATTTATGCCAGTACCCTGTGTGTCTGTAAGTCAAGGTTAAAAATATATTCTCATGGTTCCCTAATTTATATAACAGCCTTTACACAGCACTCATTTGTGAAACCAATATGAGTTTGTGCAGACATAAACCACGCACAATAGATTAGTTTCCACTAAGGACAAAAGACTACATCTCCCAATATTACCCACAACTGGAGTGAAATCAGATGTGCACCTGCCTTCCCGAGGCAGCACACTGTGCCTGAGATTGCGGCTGGCCAGCAGCTGTGAATATGATTGCTGTGACCTGGTTTCCTACAACATAAAGTGTGAAAGAGGTCTCACCATTGCTTATAGTGTTTTTTGAGTTCATGCCTACAGGTTACTTTAGAAACGTCTTCTGTGAAAGTCTTCCATACAGTATGTCTAGCTCAATGTTCTGAAGCATGAAAAAGAGAAATCACTTGTACTTGGCATTGCTGTACGGCATGCCTTTCAATAGTTATAAAAGCACAAAAGAAGTTTTTGTCAAGACAAATGATTTTGGAGGTTCCAAAAATCTCCCCATGCACTATGCATTAAGATTTATCTGTTGACATTTCCATAATTTCTTTTTTATTTTTTAAAAAATAATTTATTGGTTCATCCACAATTATTGGTTCATTCAGCAATTTATTAAAAGATCCAGTTAGAATTTTCTTTTTCTTAATTTGTTATTTTTATTGGTGCATATTCATAGAACATAATTTCTCATGGGGTGCTGGCACGTGTACACAACACATCTCAATTCTTTTTTCATCCCTTCCTTACCCTCCTTTCCTGTTCCCACAGTCTCTTTACTCCCCTGGTTTTTTCAAATGTGTTGTTTCTTTTATTTGAGAAACCCAAAATGCAAATATATTTGCTTTTATTATCTACAAACTAAACTTATAGATGCTATCATAGTCAGGGTTTGCAAGGGAAACAGTTTAATACAAGACACATAATTTATAGGATTATTTTGTAATAGTCACCCAAAGAGTCATGTACAAAAGAATGCAGGAAATCTCCACACATTAGAGACCCAAAGAATCCCACTGGGATCCTGGATTCCACCGCAATGCCCTGCATGAGGCCAGCTAAAGACCTGGAGCCCATGACACTGCCCCCACACGAGTCCAATTGGAGAGGCCAGGAGTGCACAACAATGTCTCATGCAAGTCTGTTTCATGGATCTGCACTGGGAAGCTCTAAAAATGAATTATGAAAGCTAGAAAGTCTGTGCCAGTGGGATGAAGGATTTGTACCAGTAGGCTGAGGGATCTGCATTGGAGCTAAGAAGTGACGCTCAAAGTAAGAATCAGAGATTCCCCCAAAACTACCACAGTTGTTTTCAACAACAGTGAGGTCCTAAGCTCCTCTAACTGTGAGAACAGCTAAGTTCCTATCAGAAAAGGAAGCACAACAAGCTTCTCCAGGTGAACCAGTAACACTGTCTTCCCTCTGGAACCAGGAAGCTTTGCTCAGAGAAAGGTCTACAGCTCCCCCCAAGTCAGCCTCAGCCATTATCAGTAATAAGGTCCTGAGCTACTCCAACAATGAGAATATCTGAGTTCATAATCAGGAAAACCAGCATGAGAAACCCCAGCTTCTCCCCCAACCCCCACAGGTTCTTTTGATGTTATTGGCAACAATCCTAAGGTGGGCCTCCCATATCCATCATAGTTCAACTGAATGTTAAAAGTTCAACACCAGCTGTTAATCCACCACAGATGCTTTCATATGAACATGAATACTTTGAAAGAACATTATATTAGAGAGCTGGATTAAAAGTTCTTATGCTATAAACTTTTGAGGGATTTTGTACACAAATAGTTTGTGACTAGCTGTTACTCAGTAGTCATGATGGTTGAAACTTAGGTTTTCCTAATTTTCATCAGTACATCTGCTCTTTAAAAAGCCCTTTAACTTCTGAGTTGTACCTTAATTAGTTTCACATTATAAAATTCTATGATACTTATAAATACTTCGAAGGTACAAAGATACACAGAATTTATACATATTCCTAGTAAATGAAAAATGTGTAGGGTTTTTCTCTATAAATGTACTTTTCAAAGTATGAAAAACTTAATTAAGTTTATTTAAATATAACCCTAAGTGCACTTGTTTATTTAGCTCTTAATTCTTGTGTAACTTTCCATGCACCTAGAATGTCCTTGAAGTCATTGTTGACATTAACTCAATGTCTTTTTGGTCACAAGAGAGCTTCGTGCTAAATGCTCTCAACTGGATGCTTGTCAGTAAGATAAATTTCATCGATTGCTTTATTTTTCTGCTTAAAGTTAAGACCGATCGCCATTCTCCTTTCCATTCAGGAACTGTTTTCCAGCTTTCCATCTGCCGTAAACTTTTGTGTAGATTTATTACTTAACAGAAATTAATTTCTAATGGTTACTTAATTTTTCTGTTTAATGATTATGGTCTTGAATTATTGCTTCTGTATTTTTTGTAAAAAATAATCTTATGAGATCTATCATTTACAATGTATTGTGTGTTTCAAATTCATTTTTAATGCCTCTGTCCTTTAACATTGTGATGCAGACTAGAGTTTAGTTATGTAGGTTGTAAGTTGATATATATTAATTTACTTGATTTGTTCTTGGTTTACTTTTTCAGACCTTCACTCACCAGTGCAGGTCTAGAGTTATGAAATCCATTGCTGACAGAGGAATAGTTATCTCATTGAGAGTCATTCATTCATTCATTTGATATACTTTTTTAAACAATGATTGTATTCAAGACACCATAACTTTTGCAGATTAAAGAGTGATTGTCTTATGTAGACAATTCCTTTTTTAGACTATTTAATGCTAGTGCTATTTGATGCTATTAGTCATGAAATAATGTTTGCATTTACACAAAGAGTATAAGTATTGTGACTGTGAGTTTCTTAAATGATATTCTTTATAAGTCTAAACTAAAACAAACCATTGAAATGAGGGATTATTGCTATAGTTTGGATCTTGACAGTCTCCCACAACCCTGGTTTCCAGCCCATAGTGCTGCTAATGAGGTGTGTCATGGTGGCAGGTCTTAGGTCACTGGAGATTTCATTCAGGAGGATATAGAAGCTCTACCTGTTATAATCCCAGAAGTTAAGACCCTGCCCCAAAGCAGACAGACAAAAAAGACTTAAAATGTGTAAGCTTTACTTTGTTTTATAATTAATACAAACTGCTTTGGTTATTAATGAGAATCAGCCAGATACTATGAATAAAATTGCTTTGTAAATTATAAAGCTTAACAAAACTATATATGACATGTACAAGTACTTAGAAAATAATTCATCAGAAATAAAATAATAAAAGAGTATTTTAGTAATATTTTAAAATACAAATTGTATAATTGTGAAATTATGATATAGTTTCAAATAGAGAATTTAATCACTAGCGCCCTTAAATATTTTCCCTAAAGTAGCTATCTTTGGTTAACTATAAGAATACCAATGTGTCATGTAGGAGCTAGAGAGACAGTTATAAAGTAATCCATCAAAAATTATTCTTTTCCTCTGTCATTCATTCAAATTATGTTTGTAGAAGGAATTCCTCTCTATGACTAATCTAGATAGAATTTTATGTCTTCTCAGCTAGATATGAATCTTTAAAGATCATATTTTTTATTTGAAAGAGCTTTCTCATTTTCTGATTCAGTATTTTGTATAACCAAAAAGAGAAAAACAAAACAGAAAAGATAGAGAAATTATGGAATAAATCAACAGTTTCATCGTGCTCATTGACATTTGCTCAACTGGGCTGGCTTGTATGCTCACAATATCTGGACCCTCTTCTAGAAAGACTAAGATTTAAGAGCATGGGTTACTGATATCATGTAGAGCAATGATGGCAAACCTTGTAGCATGTTCAATGATACAAACAGCTCCCTGATTTTCCATCATTGATCTAGAGGCTTCTATAATCACATGTCTGCTACATGAGACTACATGACTCAAAGGCTAGGCTTCTGAGTCTCATGATCATCATACCTAAACATCACTTCTGTATGGCTCTGGAATATATTTATTTAGTTAGTTGCTTATTACTTGAGGTATTGAGGGTTGAAGCCCAGGTCTCAAACTGAATGACATCTCCTGTCCCTTTTTAATTTTTTTAATTTTAATATAGGGTTTTTCTAAGTTCCTAAATTGTCCTGAGCAGGCTCAAACTTGTGAACCTCTTGCCTCAGTCTCCCAGAGGACAGAGTCTTGTAATTGTTCTGTCTAAAAGGCAGTGTATTGACACAGCCAAGGATCTAAGAACCAGAAAGAAGTTGACCTGGCCTCAGAATTACTTGACATCTATTCCACTGCATTCTAGTTGTTTCAAAGGAGGTGTAAGTCACCATTAGTTTTCTATTGCTGCTATAACAAATTATCACAAAATCAGTGGCTTAAAGCAGCACAAATTTATGGATTCATCATTCTGTGAGGCAGAAGCCTGAGTGCATGTATCTGGTTCTTCTGCTCTTGCTCTAGAAATGTGGAAGAAAACTTGTTTCCAAACTCTCATGTTGCAAGAAATAGCATTTCAGTCCTTACAACTGTAGAGTTGGGGTCTCTTTTTATTGCTAGCTGTCAGCTGAGAAACTCTTACCTCCGAATTGACATAAATTTCATTCTCACATTGTTCTTTCAAATTTCAAAAGCAGTATAGCTTGGGGTCTTCTCATGCTTTGAGTTTCTGATTTCTCCTTCAGTTGCATCTCTTTTCTCTGCCTCTCACTGGGGAAAGTTCTCTATTTTTAAGGACTTATATGATTGAGCAGGGCCCTCCTAGATAATTTGTCTCTCTTAAACAATGTGGTTTTACATCTTCAAAACTGTTTTTGCCCTATGTATTCACAGGATCTTGGAACTAGGGCCTATGCATCCTTAGAAAATACTTCACCACCACATTAAAGAAGAAGAATTAGATTCTACCTCTATTTAAAGAGTAACAAGAATAGATTCTATGAGAACATGTGGAGTAATCTTCATGTCATTTTGAAAAACATAATCTGTCATGGGGAATAGTATGTTGATAAAAGTATATACAAGAGGAACTCATCACATGGCCAGATAGGAAGCCTGAAGGAATGAGGACCAGATTTACTTTTTGATAACTTGCTCTCAGTGGATCCACTGGAGCCTCATGAGAACTACGTTCATCCGTCCAGAGAACAATGTACAAATTGACCCTGTTGTATTCCATCATGCCTGCATCTTAAAGGTTTCTAGCCTCAGTCTTAACCACATCAGCAACCAAGCTTCCAGCACATCAACCAAACAGCAACCATAACCTCCTTAACTCTTTTTTCTATCACTTCATCTGATTGGAAACCAATACTAAAATGCTAGTAGACCTGGTGAGTAACCTGTAAATGGACTTGATAATAGTTCTAATTAGGAAAATCATGACTGATGCAAAGAAGCACCAGGCAGTTTCTTTTTTGTTATTTATTTTGTCTTTTGTCTTTAGAAACTTTGGGCCCTGTGGTAGTATAATTATATTGCTCACATTTCCTCTTCTAGGACTTGCAGCCCAACTAAAGAGTATATGGTTAATGTGCAGCTTTCCAAAGTCAGCAGCTGCAAGTTCTGCTTCACCTGCAGGAAATCACATTTTTTCATATCACCCCTTCTGGCTGCCTGAGTCCTGTGCCTGAGTGCCATATTGACCTGTATTGGCCACTATCAGCTCTGCTGCTTTCGATTTCTCAAACTGAGACTATATCTTACTTTTTTTTTTTTGTCTTCTTTTATGCCATTGTCCCTACTTGGGTGTTAATTTCTAATAAATATTGTATACTTCATGGTTCTTACAATATTTTAATTGATCTATCCTTTGAAAGTTAGTACCAGGAGAGGTCTGTGAAGGTAATTTTCATGACAGGATTCTGCACTTAAAAAGTACTTAAAACATAATTTACCACCAAAATGGCAGTAAGAGCTGTATCACAAAAGACAAGGTACAAAGTAGGGGCCCATTTATTGAAGCTTCTTAGTAGTGTTGAGGGGTAATGCTAGAGGCAAGTGTACCCTGGTGAGAAAGAAATGCCAGTTGGTTTACCTGGATATAGAAATAGCAATTTTATAAGACTAAGACAACTTTATAAGAAAAACTGCTCGGACCTCCAAAGCATCAATGAAGCTGAAGGAGGATACTTGTGTGACTGAATTCTGCATCCTAGAGGTACATATTTAAAGAAATTGAGCCTTAACTCAGGTAGAAAGGAGATGATTATCTTGGCAGTACTTTCTCATGATTTAGAATCCTGACAACTACCCTAGGAGATAGAGTGTTAACTCTCTACTAGAACAGTCCCTAGATTTATTGAAGGGTTGTGAAAACTCCTGATGCTAGTACCACGTTAAAACGTTGACATTTACTTGGGTTTCAAGCCATGCCACCTAGAACACAAGTATTTTATACCTTTGAAACACAGCTGGTTATTTAGCCCTGAGAAAAATTCAATAGGACAGCAAATGAGACATCAACTGCTGGTCATCAGCTTGATCTTACCCACCCTGCAAGTTGCAATGTCAGAAAAGCCTAGTAAAAATGTACTATAAACTGGTAATCACACACATCATGGAAGCATGATGCACCCTATACTGCCTCTCCAGCTCTCGGAACAACTACTATGACTGGGTGCGCTCAGCATAAGCAACCTGCACTGCAGCCTTATTCAGAGACATTCTTGAAAATCAGTAGTATGGGAAAATCCTGCTAATGGAAGAGCCTCAAACAGTATGCCTAGTCATCCAAATTAAGCTACATTCCCAGGCTTTTTTCAAATATTTTTTATTTTGAGTTTTGAAACAGGTTCTCATTATAAGTTTCTCAGGCTAGGCTCAGTGAGTTATGTTTTACTACTTCATTGTGGTTACTTTTTGTGCATGGATTAAATCTGTGTGTAGATTTTTACTTCCAATTGCATACCTCATGAATTATACTTATTTTGAATATTTTATTCAATCTTTATGCAGCATAATTTACTTCCAAACTAACTCACCCTTCATAAGATATAATCTTATGAATTTTACCAGATAACAACCACAATCTATCGTTTAATTCAAGAGCTCTATTTCTATGCTTTTATATGCACTTATTTAGGGTCTTATTTTTTATTTTGTAACTGTCTTTTTAAACTCTGTAACTTCATTCCTTTCTTTTGACACTTTATGCTTTTCACAATATCACCTAGGATTTTAGGCTGATTCTAATTTAGTGGCATCAGTGCAACCCTCATGGCTCCTTGCCATGTTCTAGAACATCTTACATTCAACTGAGAGTTTCCACAGCAGCATGACATGATATGTTAATCCAGCTTGCCCATTGCCTAACTCCAGGGCTTTACCTCCTGCCTTTCCAATCAGTGGACTGAGCTCCTTTTTTGTCAGAGTTCATTGCTTCAACATTCTCTTTCCCACATGAACCAAGTTATCAAAGTAAGGCTGCAGGACTCATGAACTCAAATGAATTTATGTCACAGGTTGAGGAACTGGGGTATAGAACTGACTTTCTCCCTATAAATTTTAGATTCAAGTGGCCATCAGCTTCATTAAATTGTAAAACTATTACTTAACACAAATACCTTTACAGTAAGGACTTGCTTAATAAATTAAGGGTAAAAAAGAGTTTACTTTTGGACAATAGAAATTAATCTTGATTCAAGCCTCCACCAAGTTTCATTGGAATGTTTTACATATTATTCTGTTACTTTCCTAAACATAACCTTATTCTTCCTTCAACATTTTATCTTTTGCAAGAACATTTCTATTTTCTTTCTTCCTGAAAAATTAGTTTTGTTGTCACTGCTATTTTTTACTGGACCCTAATGGTGCTGTATTACTGAGCTATGCATTCAGCCTTTTTATTCTTTGACTTTGAGACAGGGTTTTGAAAGCTGCAGGTCTTGAATTCATAATCTTCCTGTCTCAGCTTTGAGAGTAGGATGAATTAGAGGCTCATACTACCATATCTACCTGCCTATGAAACTTCTAATGAAAAATGAGAGATTAAGGGTCAGGGAGATGGCTCAATAGAATAAGCACTTCCCTGGCAAGTGCAAGGGTCTGAGTTCAATCCCTGGTTCCACCAAGAGAGAGAGAGAGAGAAAGAAAGAGAGAGAGATGTGTATATATCCTGCTTTAAAAATCCCCATAATGAAATACTATTCTACTGTAAATAAGAAAAATTATTATATACAGTATCATAGATGAGCCTGAAGAATATTAAAGGAATAAGCCAAGCACAGAAATACACATGCTACATGATCTTACACATTTGTGAGATCCAAAAGTGTTGGTATTGCAGAAATAGAAAGTAGAGAAGTGATCGCCAGATGCTTGGTGATTGGTGTGATATTGTTCCAAAGATGAAAATTACACTTAAGGGGAGGTAGGTTCAAGGACACTCACTACTAAAAGCATAAAGACTATGGGTATGGTGACCATATATTGCATTCTCAAAGAATGCTCAGTGAGGGGATGTCAGGTATTATAAATATAACTGTGTGGAGTTATACACATGTTACTTAGCTGGATTTGACCGTACCACAATGTATATGTGCTTCAAAGCACCATGGTGTGCACAATAAATACATATAATTTTATCTGTCAATTTAAACATAAATAGGGCCAGGAAGATGGCTCAGTAGAATAAGCTCTTCCCTGGCAAGTGCAAGGGCCTGAGTTCAATCCCCAGTTCTGCCAAGATAATAATAATATTGATAATAATAACAATAATAATAATAATAAACATAAATAAACTTGGAAAAATTGAAGGCTAAATACAAACCATATATATAAACTAGTGTGGCATTTACACATGTATTAATATAAAAGTAATTCCTCTGTTCCACACTCAGTAAAATATAATGGTTATTCTTTTAAGACACACTTTCCAGAAGGAAGTACAGGCATGTAGTGTTTGCTCTTCTACTGTGGCAACACTTTGCAGTTCACATAACATTTTCCAGTCTAGTCTAAGTTGTAATAGGAGAGGGTGATTTTGTGATTAAGGGAGTCATGTGTTAATTTTCTTTCCAAAGTCTGAGAAAAAAGATTCAAATTCTCCTTGCCTTATTGGGACATAATATCTTTCATTAAATTTCTTTATAAGATTTCAAGAAGAGAAATCTGTAAAGTCTATAATAGGGGGTTGGATGAAAGAATCTCTTAGGAAAAACAACTGCTTTTGCTTTCAAGAACATTAAAACAAGTCATGGAACAGTTAATAGTTTCAATTGACTCAATCACAGAGCTGATTCTTAATATTTCTTATTTTAATTTCTTTTATTAGAATATAATCAGCCTATTCAAAGGTTTTGGTTTAGTATTAATTTTATGGATGGAAATATTGCAATATTATGAGTAAATTTTCAAAGAAAGCTGTCCCTGTATCTTTTCTACCTGGTAATAGGAATTATCTTAGAATGTCATTTTGTATGCATAAGAATAAGATACTGTGTAATAACAGATTTCTGTTGCATACAAATTGAGACTTGAAATGCATGACTAGTCAATATACTAAAAGTGGAAATACTCGATAGTCACATTTTAAGAATTATTTCCCATGAGTTGAACTAGGTATAACACTAACATGCTTTTACTAGCAGTCCTATGTGTAACCTCAATAATGGAATCAAATATTTAATAAACACTTATTAAAAGTTTATTGTGTATGAACAGCAAATAATTGGCACAATAAATATTTTCATGAATACTCCCTATATAAGAACATGTATGTTAAAATATTACTAAACACTATATGTTTTACTATTAATACTAAACAAAGATTTTCACTTCGCTTTGCATATTAAGAGAGATGTCACTTAGATCATAGGCTGTGGCTAATGTCACACAGTAAGTCGCTAACATTGATCCTCCTCAACTATATCTGATTTCAGAAGGTCTGTGCTTTCTTACGTTGCAAGACCAACAATGAATGAGAAGTGTTACTTGGCACAGACTTAGTTACCTAGTAAATAATACAATTAGAAATTTATATAAATGATCATAACCCAAGGTGCAAGAAGCGCCCAGCATAGGAATCCAGATAAACAGCTTAGCAGTTCAGGCTAGAGCACCCAAGCAGGCAAAAGGGTCTTGCAATGAAGGGATCAAGGGCAGCTTCCTGAAAGAGAGAAAGGTAGTGGAGTACAGTGACAAAAGCATGTATTACTTGATTTAAGCCCCAGTTGTACTTATTAGTTACATATCTTGAGTCTGTATTAGGGCTTCAACATATTTACCATTAAAATGCACTATAATAACAATAACTGTGCAATAGGATCATAGGTGAAAATAAGAGCCAATATTTATAATGCAGATAGAATCAAGGTGGGTAAATACTAAATACTGCTTGAATTTTTCTTGGTTAGTTAAACAGGTTATTAAAAATAGGAGCAGGCAGTGACCTGAGCACCTGACTGTCAAGCACAAGTACACAGGTACCTAATACTGTGGTGGCCCTGGAAATCCAAGTGAGCCATGCTGGCCCAGAAATGGGGCATGGAGGCACGTGCCTGTAATCCCAGTGCTGGGCAGGCTAAGGAGGATCACTACGTGTTTTTGCTGCATAATGAGGCCCTTTATCCCATAAACAAATAAACAAAATTATTTTAGTATTTAAAAATAAAATTAGAAGCAGAACTGGCTCTTTTATGTGGAGATGAATGAGATAACAAGAAAGAAGGAATAGCATTTTTATAGATGTATTTGATCCTCAATGTTATTGTGTCTCAGTTACATTTCTTTCATTGTTGGGACAAAATGTCCAACACCCAAAATAAAGGAAGAAAAGACTTTTTTGCTCACACTTTGCCAGTATTTTAGTCTATATTTGGCTGGCTCCCAGGTGGAGGGGCACATGGCAGATGGCAGAAGCTCATGGCAGCAGCAGACAGCAAAGAGCAAAAGGAAGCACAGCAAACAAGCTTCTCTCCCTTATATGGCATAC
The DNA here is from genome assembly GCA_004027165.1 of Ctenomys sociabilis. NCBI lineage: Eukaryota > Metazoa > Chordata > Mammalia > Rodentia > Ctenomyidae > Ctenomys > Ctenomys sociabilis. The sequence goes on along the minus strand of PVKA01013511.1, from coordinate 18,710 downwards.
AGATTACCCACATTAGGGAGGGTATAACAGTTACACCCAAACTCTGCATACTGTATCATGCCTTAACCAGAGAATCTAGAAGGCGGCCATTGACTGCATAATGATCTGGGGACAACTAGTCACAAACCATAACATTTTTCCCCTGGCCCCCAAAGATTCATTCATGCATATCCCTTCATTTTATTTTTTAATTAATTTTATTGAGAAAGAAATAGCAATGAGACAGTTTCAAAACAGGTTAATAGGAGAGTTACAATAATTAATACAATGCATACTGTTGTCTTTGTAGTAGTTATTCAAAATACAGACATGATATCTCGTCTAAACACTATTAGTACTAAGAGAAAGTAGTTGTATATCCTAATGGTTTTATATATACAGACATATATATTTTTTTTCACTGCAAAATGATTTTTCACTTATATCCCTGTTTTTTGTTTAGTTTTGTCAGAGATGGGTATTCCATTGCCCTTCAAATATTGTACATGCATGAATTCAGTAAAATAATCCAATATACTCCAGTAGTCCATAATAGGAGTGGGTTATCCGCAGAACTGGCAATGTCAGAAGTTGTTGACTTGAGCCTTTTATAGCTCAGCAAATTTAAATAGCTTTACTTTTTATACCTTGTTTTTATACTTTTCTGTCAGATGGTTAAGACTAATATAAAGCGAGACCTACATAGCAAAAAATGTGACTTTTGTATCTGACAATGTCAGTCAAATCCCCTCAGGATTTACCCTGAAGCACTATACAGCAGTTTGTAGATCCTTTGTAGGTGTCAGCCATGTGGATGAGTCACAGCCATTGCTTGACCAATTTGCTATCTGAGAAAGCCTGAGAGAATGTTTTCCTTAGGTACACTGTACATCATCAATCACTTTACTCTGTAGCCCCACAATTTTCCTGAACAGAAAATTTGGGAAACCACTGAGATATAGGATGTTACAGTCCAGGTTCTCCTATGTCCTGTGTCCTCGCTGATCTTGAAGGCCTATGGCCAAAATGTTGATTATCCTTGTAGCCCTTCTTTTTCTCCAAGTTTTTGGTCTTTCAACTTAAGTTTTTATCCTCCAGAAGAGAAACTTTATGATACCATTATCCAGTAACATAGGCAGTTGAACTTAACATCACTATCTCTTTGAATATCAAATGCCTTAGGCATAACATAGAATAGATATTTTCCATCAATCATTAATATGTTAAACTTTAAATCCCTACAGAATGTGAAAAAAAATAATAAATAGAAATAAACAATTACATATTTTTACACAGAAATTTAGAAATCTAACCATATACAACAGTGTAACAAGATAGTTCAATGACATTTTTACTTGTCTCTTGTTTTTCTTTTTAACCTTTTCTTTTAAACAAACATTTACTTGAGAGAGAGTATAGCAGTAATTGATATGACATTAGAAGCAGTACACAGGGGCCAGGGAGATGGCTCAGTGGAATAAGTGCATCCCTGGCAAGTGCAAGGACCTGAGTTCAATCCCTAGTTCCGCCAAAAAAAAAAAAAGCAGTACACAGAAGACCAGAAGGGCAGGAATTCTAAGCTTGGTCCTAGTATTACACATTGCTATCCTCAGTGCAGTTGCTTATTTCACAGGTATCAGGATATATAGTTAGGTAGGATGAGAATGCTAACAATAAACTTCTCATTTCAAATCTGGGCAGAGATTCTCAGGATCATTGCCTTAACCAAATGTATGGTTTTTCTCCTGCCATGTTTCCTATCTTTTCTCCATGCCCTTTCTTCATTGTTTAACCTTTATGTTCTCATTTTCCATTTAATTGTGTTATGCCTTTCAATTTTTATTTCTTCTTTTGAATTCTTACACTAGGGAGACTACATAATATTTATACATGTGAATCTGGTTTCTATCACTTATGAGTATATCTTCAAGTGGCATCCATTTATATATGAAGGTTTTGAGTTTATCATTCTTTATAGGTGAGTAATACTCCATTGTATAAAAATACCACATCTTTTTCAACCATGCCTCGGGTGATCAGCATTTTGGTTGCTTCCAAGATTTGGCTATTACAAATTGAGCTGCTATGAACATAGGTACACGTATATCATTATGATTTGATGATTTCAACTCTTTTGGGAGAATTCCCAGTAGGGGATAACTGCACTGAATGGGATTTCCAGTCCTACTTTATTAAGAATTCTCCACACTGATTTCCATAATTGTTGTACCAGCCTGTATTCCCACCAGCAGTAGAGAAGGGTTCCTTTTTCCCCACAGCTTCTCCAGCATTTGTTGTTGGTTGATTACTTGGTGATAGCCATTCTTTTGGTGCTATTTAGAAGCTAATTAGATACATTCAATTTTCATATTATTTATTAGGTTCTAGAATTTGTTCCTCTGAGAAGTGTGTATTAATCTCAGATGCCCATTTCTGGATTGGGCCTTTAAATTTGAGGGCCCTAATGTTTTTCAGTTCTTTATAAATTTTAGAGAGCAGATCTCTGTCTGAGAGCTTATTAGTTAAGATGTTTTCCAAATTTGAGGGTTGTCTTTTCACTCTGTTGGTAATTTCTTTTGATGTGCAAAAATTTCCTGTTAAGAAGAGGTTCTAGTTGTTTATTATCTCAAGTATCACCAGTGCAGTTTGATTTCTGTTCATGAACTCTTTGCCTACCCCTATGTCTTCAAGAGTTCCTCCTATTTTCTCTTCAAGAGATTTAGTGTTTCTGTTTTAACGCTTAGACCTTTAATCCATTTTGACTTTACCTTAGTGCATGCTGATGGGTCAAGTTTTACTTTTCAGCGTTTAGAAAGCCAGTTTTCCCAGCACCATTTGTTAAAGAGACTATCTTTCTTCCAGTAGGCATATTTGGCCCCTTTGTTGAAGATAAGGTGGCTGAATGTGTTAACAGAGGCTTCAGCATCTTCTAATCTATTCCATTGATACTCAGGTCTGTTTCATTCCAATACCATGCTGATTTTATCAAAGTAGCTTTGTAGTACAATTTCAAGTCAGGAATTGTAATACCTCCTGCCTTGTCTTTGTTGCCCAGCATTGCCTTTGCTATTCTAGATCTTTTTTGGTTCCAAATAAATTTTAGGAATGATTTCTCTAGGTCTGGGAGGTATGTTGATGGTATTTTGATAGGGATTACATTAAATCTGTATAACAATTTTGGGAGTATAGCCATGTTCACGATGTTGGTTCCTCCTATCCAGGAGCAGGGAATATCTTTCCATTTTCTGAAATCCTCCATGATCTCTTTTCTCAGAGTACTGTAATTTTCATTGAATAGATCTTTGACTTCTTTAGTTAGATTAATTCCTAAGTATTTCATTTTCAATTCCTTATTGTTTCTCTAATTTTCCTCTCAGTGTGTTTTTTACTGTGTAGAGGAATGCTATTGACTTTTGGTTATTGACTTTGTATCCTGGTATGCTACTAAATTTGTGTGTTAATTCTAATAGCTTCTTTATGGAGTTTTGTTGGTCTTCCAAGTAGAATATCATATCATCTTCCAATAATGATAGTTTAACTTCTGCTTTACCTATTGTTATTCATTTTATTTCTCCTTCTTATCTAATGGCTGTAGCTAATGATTCCAGATCCATATTGAATAGGAGTGGTAATAGAGGACATCCTTGTCTTGTACCAAATCTGAGAGTAAAAGATTTAAGTTTTTCCCCATTTAGAATTATTTAAAACCATTGGGTTGTCATAGATGACTTTTATCAGATTGAAGTAGAGGCCATCTATTCCAGTTTTCAGTAGGACTTAGAATATGAATGAGTGTTGGACTTTGTGAAAAGCCTTTTGTGCATCAATTGAGAGGGTAGTGTGGTTTTTGTATTTGGATCTATTGAAATAGTGCATTACCTTTATACATTTGTGTATTTTGAACCGTCCTTTTATCCCTGGGATAAATCCTACTTGGTCATGGTGTATAATCTTTTTGATGTTTTGCTCTATTCCATTTGCTAGGATTTTATTGAGGATTTTTGCATCTATGTTCATGAGGGAGATTGGCCTGTAGTTCTCTTTTTTAGTTGCATTTTTTCCTGGTTTTGATACCAGTATAATACTTGCCTCCAGGAATGATTTTGGGAGGATTACTTCCTTTTCAATTTCTCTGAAGAGTTTGAGGAATATAGGGATTATATCTTCTGTAAATTTCTTGTAGAATTCAGCTGAAAATCCATCAAGACCTGGACTTTTCTTTTTTGATAGGCATTTTATTACATTTTGTATATCATTGACTGTTATTGGTTTATTGAGAGTTATTATATCTTCTTGATTCAGTTTTGGTAATTTGAACCTTTCTAGGAATTTTTCCATTTCTTCTGTGTCTTTTATTCTTTGAGAGTAAAGATTCACAAAGTTGCTATTGATGAGCTTCTTAATTTCCCCTGGGTGTGTGGTAATTTCACTCTTTTCATTCCTTATTGCTTTTTTTGAGGGATTTTTTCCTCTTTTTGATGAGGTTATCATGCATGTCCTTTTACACAAAAGGCACTTTAGTCTCCCTCTAGCAGTTTCCAAATCCTATAACTTTCAGCATTTCTGAAAAATCTAATATTCAAGTTTCAAAGATCTAAGGCAAACTCTTAGATGTTAGTCCTAACAAATGGAAAGTTAAACACTGAGTATTCACTCATACAAGAAAACTATGATTCCAAAACTTATGAACATCAGGATAGAAATATTGGGAGTAAAGCAAGTCCAAATTCCAGAATCACAAGCATTAAGTCCTGTAATGCCATGTGGATTGTAAAGCAATCTGTAGCAAATTGTGAGCTCCATATGGATGCACCTCTATGTCACTTTTGATAGTGGTTTCCATGGCTTCTCTATGACGCATTCTTTGTTCAATTTTCCTTAGATGATCCATGTTCCTGGCCTTTCCAAACTTGTGGCATTTCCACTGCACATTAGGCTTCTTATCTCTGCTTCATACAGACCTCTCAGGGGCTCACTTCTTAGTCCCCCAGGCCTTCTGAAATATTGGTCAAAACCTTTTTAACCTCAGAACTCTTGCATTCTGTGTGTTCCTAAAACCAATGCCACATAGATTGTGCCAAGGTCCACTGCCAGCGGCATCAGTAGCCAGGTTTTCTTTTCTCTTGGCTTCAGGTGTTAAGTGATTGGGTTGCTGAACAGTCTAACTGATTTCAAGCAACAAATTATCTATGCTACCACCATTTTGAACCTGCTGTGATCACAAGCACCACTGTACAAAATGGTAATCTGAGGCTTTCTCCTCAAAAGAAACTCTCAGTTTTGTAGTTTTGAAGTTGCAAAGGGTTAAGTTTAGCTGCTCCTTCTGATGCCCTCAGGACATATTTTTTATTCTTTTGCTTATTGATAATGAAGATCTTTTCAGCTCTATCTTTGCAGTCCATATCTTTACTGGTACTTCCTTTATGGCCAAACTCACAACATTTTAAGTCATCCTTCCTAGATTCTTTGCCTTTGATTTTCAAAAAAATAAATCTGACTATAAGTTCCTAACAGTAGCCATGCTACTGCCTAAACATTCAACTGCCTTGAAATTTCTTTTGCCAGATTGATCAGTCCACTGGGCTTAATCTCAGTCTCAGACAGTCCCTGGACACGAGCAAATTCAGACAAGCTTTCCTACAAGCTATAGCACACTTTGTCTGGAGTCCAACAACCAATACAGTACTTTGTCTGAGTAGAAACCTTCCAAGCCTGGTCTGTATAGGCAGCATATCTATCAGCATTTTGGTCTTCTGAGCTCTGACCATAGTCTCCCATACAGAACAGGCAAAGGCTTTTAGTGCTTCTCTTTCAGGCAACATCTCTGAACCTTACCCATCTCTTTCCTTAAGCCATTCCCAAAGGATCTTGCAACATATTCAGGAATAGTCACAGAAGCCACCTCCAACAATCCCTCTCCTGGTACAAAATTCTGTCCTTTCACTTTTTTTCTCATTGTTAGGATGAAATCTCTGACACCAAAAATTGAAAAAAGAAAGGTTTATTTAGCTCAGTTTGTGGTACTTTTACTCTATATTAGGCTGGCTCTAAGGAAGAGTGGCACATGGCAGAATGCAGCAATCTATGATAGTGGAAAACAGCAAAAACCAATAGGAGGAGGAGGAGCAGCTAACAAGCTTTATCCCTTCCATATACTGTGAGCAGGTTATCCATCCCAGGGCGGGTGTAGCACCTCCATCCATAATCCCTGCTTTAAATCGGATTCTAGAAGCCACCCCATGACATCATGAGGCTTTGGGCAATAGCTAAACACAAACTATAACATTGTGGAGCTGCTATTATGATTTAACTTTTAAAGCAAAGATTCTGTTACAGAGCTCACATTGCACCTAAATTTACAGCATGCATGTGACAAGATAGTCATAATTCATGATGCAGGAGTCACAAAATTAACCTTGAAGTTTCATGCACTTTTCACTCCCTTTACTCATTTCTTCGTACCTAATCATTCATCACACACTAGCATTAATATCACCAGAGTCTCCACTGAGGCTATTATTTCTTCCCATGTTCAGCTGCCTTTTTCATGATGAAGATTGCCATTCTATGCTCCCTTTAATTTATCACCATTAACTTCTAATATTTTTCTCACTCTTTCTATGTCTGTCTGTGTCTCTGTAGCTTTCTTTCCTACCTCCTCATCTGTCTTTCATTAAAAAAATGAATATCTTTCTATCACTTCATTTATCATGTATTTGAAAGTTTCACAAAAGCATTAGAATACCAGCCATATGAACAAACCAAGCTCCCGTTTCTAGCTCTGCACAGAATGACTTTGGCTTTCTGAGATAAATCCTCATCCTCTATTCTCAGCCCATGAACCTATTCCATCTTCTTCTTGTGCTTGGTTAACCTCTTCTCTCGCATATTTTAATAAGGCAATAAATACTTCTTTATCATACTCTTAATATTATGGCAAAAAAAAAAATAAGAAAACGATGCAATCATGAGAGAAACATTATAAAATAATGAAAATGGCACAGTGACCAAAGCCCTGAAAATCTAGGTTTAAGCAAAGCCTAGAAAATGACAGGGAGGATCTTAAACATAATTTATAAAAGTAGAGTACAGCCCTGAAAACCTAGGTTTAAAAAAAAAGCCTATTTTTTATTTTCTTTTTTTCATGATTTTATTGAAGAACAAATAGCAATGAGATATATTTGTTGAACAGATTCAATAATTAATACATTGCATATTGTTTTCATAGTGTTTTTTGTTGTACAAGGTGCAGACATGATATTCTATTCACAGACACTATTAGAGCAGATCCCTCTATTCATTGAATTAAGATAATGTAGCTGTATACCTATCTTTTTTTAAAATCTGATTTATAATACAGTTTCAATAATTAATACTTTTTACATTGTTGTCTTCCTAATGGTTATCCATAGTACAAGAAGCAGACAGGATATCTTGTCCAAACACTTTTAGTGCAAATCTTTCTTTTCATAGAATTATGTGAAAGTAGCTGCTGCTTATTTATCCAAACTGTTCTGTATATACAAAAAAAAAAAAAAAAAAGCCTAGAAAGTAGCAGGGAAGATCTTAAAAATAACCTATAAAAGTGCAAGACACTTTTATTTTTCACTCAGAAAGTAAAAAATAGTATTTCAATGAAATACTATTAAGCTTTTGGGGAATCTTCTTGCCATAGTTTGGAATAGATTCATAATATGTGACAATTGAAAACTTTCTCTTCTTGGAACTGGTCCTTCTATTAGCTTCTGTGACCCGGCACTCTTTCCTGTTTTTCTTTCTACTTTGTGATCCAGAGATTTTTATTTTATGGTGACATCACCCTCTTCAATATCTCTACATGTTAATGTTTCATACAAGTTATGATGTACCATTTTTTCATTTTACTTCATGTGCTTCATTATACCATTTGTCTATATCCTTAATTATCTTCTACATGTCAATTATCTCATAATTTATTTTAAATTTACATACTCAACAAGCTACTTGATATTTCCACTTAAATACCTGAAATACATTATCAGCTCAATATGTGCAGAACTAATCCTGCACTAACCACCTCTGATCTAGGTTTCTCTCAATAATCCAAAGCTCTTTAGATGACGATGCTACTGACCTACACACCTCTCTAAGCTATAGATATTTAAATCCCTCAGGACATTGGCCTTTTCAGTCTCCAGATACAATATCCTACCCAGTGAATTTTAAAGTACCTTATTTTTTCTCTTTAAACTGCATAATGTCTCTACCTCCAGTGAAATTGGCTTATGTCAAAATTCTCCCACACCATTGCAAGTGGAGCCCTCTGGCCAATCTCACCAATCTCACAGTTGCCCTCTCTACTGTATTTTCTATGTAACAGCCAAAAAGTTCTAAAACAAAATGAGAAAGTATATTTCTATCATGATCTACCCTGCATAAATCTCTTCAGTCTTTATTTTACTGAGAATGAGAAAATATTAATATTAGTTTACAGAGATTGCTATTGTTTATATAATATAATATCTACTCTCCATTTTAATGGGTGAGGTAACAGTACACTCATATGTTAAAATTTCTAAACTTTCTTGCTAATTATGTTATGCAACTAAAATCCCTCCACAAAAAAAAAAAAAGAAAACTTTTTAGTTATTTTGGTCTTTGGTGAAGGCCAGATCATAGGCCTTATCTATTTTCTCATTTTTCTTTTATCTTGCCTGGAATATTCACAGGAATAATGAATATGAGACTGGGGCTTGATACAGCTGTGATAATAACCCATGCCTACAAACAGGGCTGAGGCATGATATGCCAAATTAAGGTTTTTGGAAATGATGAATAGTTAGAACTAGAAAACTTAGGAAGGTCTTGTAAGCAAGGACTCTCTCTTTCTCCTACCTTCCTTTATCCCATTTTAACTCTTTCACCCTAGTTATGTCACAGTACAATTCCAAATTGATACTATGATTCTATCATATTTATAGAATTTGAATAATAGTGCAACAGCTCTGTGGGACATTTCTGAAAGTGAAACTGGCAACATGTATTTTTGTTTTGTTTCTTTAGTACTAGGAATTGAACTCAGGACCTTCTACTTGCCAGGCAGCTGCTGTGACACTGAGCTCTATCCACAACTGCCACATGCCTTCTTGATTATTAATCCTAGTTATTATTACTAAATACATGTTTTAAACCCAGACTATCACTCAGGAGCTGGCATACATAGCTTGTCGCTTGCAGAGTCCTAAGAGATCTCCCAGTTTGCCTCAGCCACCTCTTGTATGCTCTGTGCACACCACTGATTACCTTTCATTTCTTGAATTAAATTGACTATGTTGTTTATCTTTCCAAGTTAACTATTATATTTAGTAAAAATTCTGTCTTTGTTAAATATTTTCTAGGAGGCAGACATTCTTATTAAATAGTCCAACATTGGGCTGGTGAGATAGCTCAGCAGAATAAGTGCCTGCTTAGGCAAGTGCAGGGACTAAAGTTCGATCCCCAACACCACATGCTGCTCCGGCCTTGCTTCCAGGGTGCACTGAGCTGGACACTAAGACCAGTCATGGTGGCACGTGCCTATAATCCCACCGCTGGATTAAATCAGGAGCATCACTACAAATTGGAGCTTTGTAGTGAGACCCTGTACCAAGCACATTTTAAAAAACTCAATATTTTCTTGATTTTATTATACAAACTTTTTCTGCAGCCCTAACAATAAGTTCTTATCTTCTAACTTTAATTCTATAATTTACCTTTCTTTCTTTCTTTCTACTTTTGCCTCTGTTTATCTCTCTTAAATCACTGATTTAATTCCTTTCTAGTTTTCCTGCTGTTTTTCCACCCTTCACACACAACTTGATTTTATGCATAGCAGGAAGAACTGCCTATCTAATATATTACAAATAAGTACTAATAAGAAAGGAGAGAATCACACTACATTTATTAGTGATGTGCTCTATTCATTTTGTTTCCAAAATTGGCTCCTAACATAACTTGTGTCTTAGACTTTTGAGATGTTGAATCTTCCTTCTCAGAGGTCTGTGGCATAATTAAGTAGATAAGATTATTAGGAAAGACATTATATAAAATATATTTTCTAAAACACTTTAAGTTTCACATAGCAACATATCTGTCTTCCTTTAAATATTACATAGAAGTGTCTGTCGATGGAATTAATTAGTTTATAATTTTATCATACTGTAAAATAATTATTAAAATATTTATTTTGAAATCTAAAAAAAATTATGTCAGCAATTTCATTAGTTTCAAAGTTATAGATTCTATTATACTTTTTAGTTTAGAAACAATGCTAACCTTAGTCAGTGTTAGTGAAATACTGCCCTATAAATTTTATCTGTGGAGCACAAATTAATAATTCCTATTTTTTAAAGACAATCTGTCTATGTCAAGCAGCCATGCAAAGAATGCATTCATTCCATATTATTGTGCTAATATATTGTTGTTATGCAGATTGAAGCCTATGATTCCTTTGTGAGATATTTGTACTCAGTGAAGATAAATATGTGAACAACGCACAAATGTGGATATGCAGATTAGGTCCTTATGTGCTAGAAGTGTTAAAACCATTCTAGGAATGGGGAGATGGCTCAGCAGCATAAGTGCCTGCCTGGTGAGCTCAGTGTCCTGAGTTCAATCCCTGGTACCCCAATAAGTAAATAAAATCAAAATAAATGGCACTTCTCTAAGTAACAATTGGAAGAATTATGGGGTCATGAAAAATGTTAGCAGAGAATGCATATTTACGTTTATTTCTTAAGCAGAACAGTTGGCAGCCTTATACAGAACAAAATAATTTGGAGACTAATGATGATAATAGCAGGGGCGATAACGGGTGATGATGACGATGCCTGTAAATACAGGAGGGTAGGTTTGAACATGCTGGTGAAGGAGAACAAAGAACTATGGAGATTGCCAAGATTGTATGTGGATTACTACATGCATAATGATACCATTTATCAAAATGAGACATGCAAGGAATTCTTGTTTAACAGGAAAGATATGCATTCCTTTTCTATAAATGGAAAGTTAAGGCATTAGGTGGACATGTCCATCAGGTAGCTGAAAGAGCGGGAAGAAATGAGGACTAGGATATCCATTAAAGTAGAGAGAAAACAGAAGGGAAGAATCATGCCATACATTAGCGTGTAGGGAGAAGCACCGAGCAGAAGCAGTTTAAATAACTCATGGCTGTGGGAGCGAAGACAATGATGGCTGTAAGATAAGGAGCCACTGTGCTTTGGCTGCTTGCTGTGCACACTACTGGGTTACTTCTTTTATCCTCATTAAGTATTCGCACCTCCTGTCCTAAAGGAAGGTTTATTGTGTTTATTTTCAGTTACGTATTGTGGAAGAAACTGGCACAACTTCTGAACACAATCTTATATTTGTCTTAAGGACAGGATACACACACACACACACACACACACACACAAAACGACTTACTTAATTTGAAAAATAAATGATATACAATATTTCATTATTTTTTCATTACATTGTATTTAATTTGTTTTTTTTTTTTTTTTGAGACAGGATCTTGTTATGAAGTTCACTCTGGTCCTGCGCCCACCCCTCCATGCAGCCCGGGATGGCCTCAAACTCACTGCTATACTCCCGCCTCAGCCTCCTGAGTGATGGTACAGCATGTGTACCGCTGGATTTCCACTATGTTCACCTTACTGCATTTTACCTTCTCTGTTCTGTTCTGCCCATCTAGCCTTCATGCATTTATTAGCTAAGATTTTCCCTTCAGGATGCTGTTTAATCACACACATGATTCTTTCTCATTTTTTGCTCTTCATTTGCATTGCACATTAAAAATATTAATGCCATAAACCCTGTTTCTAGTTGTTGCTTTTCATTTCCCTGTCACTCTATTCCTCAAAATCATTTCTCATTACAGAAGCCAAATTAATTTTCCAGTATGAATTCAGAAGCAGGAGTTTCAGGGCCTTCTCACATGTTCTTATTGTAGGGAGGTTAATATTAACATAAATTAGACTGACATTTGAAAAATTAAATTAAAAATCTGCTTCAAGCTTTGGGGTCCTTTAAAATTTTTTCTTTTGAATCTTAAGTATGTGGTAATGTTCTGTTAAAATAAGATATTAATTTATCTTTTTGGATCTATCAATTTGCAATAAAGCACTGAGCACATAGTTTCTTGATTTCGCTCATATTAAGACTTTTATATCACATTTTAAGTCTTTTGTATAAACATCTTAAAAACGTTAGGTGATTTCATTGAAGTTTTTACCTGTTTAAAATGTAATAAAATTACGTGTGCAGTTAGGTAAGTAAACTGGAAATCTATACATCTTTAAGTTATTAAAAAATGAACAATTAAACTGGTCAAAGGAACACTATAAGTTTCAAGGAATCTCAGTTACTTTTTTCCAATCTTTATCCCCTTTCCTAGCCTTTAGGCAATTGCTTCCTGTCATGTTTTAATATATGTATACTCTAGAATGCATTCCCAAGAAATATAACTCAATTTTTTCTATATTTTAAAACACTAAATTACATGTGCAGTAGTTATTTTTGATTCTGCTGATTGAGATGTGTTAATTTCCGTTTTTCCTCGTCCTGCTTAACATCTGATATAACATCATTTGGTATCATGGAAGTTGTGGTATAAAATGCATAGAATGTGATTACATGAAGTCAAATGCCTGTCGGTTTTTAGTAAGACATCCACACACACAAACCTTTCATGTAAATAGGTAAAAGTTGAACCAAGCTCCCAAAGAGTTCCTTGTTTTTGTCATTGAGACAACAGCAAATTTAACCTTGCTTCTTTCAGCCAGTAGCAGGTATTGATTTGATAATTGTGTCATTTAATTTGTCTGTAAATTATGGAGGAAAGATAAGGCTGCCACCTCTGATAGATAAGGAGAAAAACAGATAGAAATATAAAGAGACTTATTGAGAGAAATATGTTAAGGGTGACTCTGGAACCAGGTTCCAGAGCTTCTGAACTTTAGTTAAAAATTAATAATGCTTTGAAGAAACTAGACTACAGAAAATACATGTTTTATCAATTATTTTCTCAATACATATCTTGACATTCTTACTAAACGACAATTGAGAAAATAAGAACTGTAATTTCTCAGTACATGAACATACCAGGTTATGGAGAGACAACACTGAGAGAAAATACATCTTGTCTCTCAGTCAATAAGTGTTTCATTGTTGTATAGAAAGTCGAAGTGACACATTCCAGGAATTTAAATGTTGCAAAAAGACTCCAGCTGCTAAATTTTATCAAAATTTGATTGAATAGTTGTTAGGTGTGTATAGCTACAACTCTTGTTAACCCATATTTCATCAAGATTAATACATGTGAAGAAGGGTGTATATGAAAAGTATAATATTAGAAATCTGATTTTTTAAAAGTTGCTATAGGCGATATGTTAAATTTTCTTTCTCTAAAAATTTGCATCGTCTTTCTCATGCAACTGACTGACACTAACTGGCAACTTTATGAATATTTCTACTGGAAAATATAGCTCAATTGAACTTTTTTGATTGAGGAAACTGAATTTTCATTTTTCGTATTGCACCAAATTTTCAGAGCAAGTCATATTACACAAGATAAATAAATCCGAATTGCTGAATGTCAACACAAATCACTTTAAAAATGTCTAATAATGTCTAGCACAATATTCAAAGTGGTCTAAATGGATTTTTATAGCCTTCGCTCTGTTAATATAAACTTATTTCTGAATGAAAATTTCTCAATAAAAGCTGGTATGAAAACTGTAATAAAGCACTGATTTAAAAATGTACTGAGTTGGATTATTTTGTTTTTTATTTTCTGATTTGTTTTTAAAACAGTATTCCCATTTCTAGAAGTATAAAAATCAAAGTATTTCAAATCAGCATTGCGTACAATAATTCCTGTTTTCTGGGATATATTTATGTATTCATTTTTTGAAATGAAATATATGACATTGATCATTGTTATTCTGATAAAAACCAACATATAAAATTCAACTCGGTAAAACTGTTCTTGAAAACTAGCATATTTTCTTTAGAAAAATTATTGCTTATTCTACTTAACAAAAGTGTTAAAGCAGAATACATTAAAATGGAAGTAGCATTTGCACATTTCAATATTTTATGTAATTAATTTCCTAGTATACTGTGGAATAAAATTTTTCCATTACTAAAAATTCTTTTAAAGAGTTATAAATTATGTCTTAATTTGTGTGTTAAATCAATGAGATGCTATGCCAGTTTATAAGTATTAAACTGACACATTTTATGAACTATTTCATACAATAATAATAAATATCAAATGAATTGAAACAATAGTCAAATAATTGGTTGCACATCACCAAGAAAATTAGGAGGCATTAAACATCACCATTGACACAGATCAATGTGCTTCTGATATTACAAGGTTAAACTACCACATTCATCCTTTTTAAAGATGTTAAATTTGTAAATCAGTTTTAAGATCCCAGAAAAATGAAGGGGAAGATGCAGATCCTCCCATACATGCACATATGCATGGCCTACCCCATTATTAATAATCTTACAGGAGTGGTACATTTATTATAATTTATGAATTTACATTGATACATAATAAGTCACATAAATCCATAGCTTAAGGTTCATTTTTTGTGTTCTACAATCTATGGGTTTATTTATTTATTTTTTATTCATTTTATTGAGAAACAAATAGCAATGAGACAGTTTCAAAACCGATTAATAGGACAGTTTCAATAAGTAATACACTGCATATTGTTGTCTTCTAAGTGGTTATTCAATCTATGGGCTTAAACAAATGTAGAACAACAATTGTCCATCATTATAGTATTATTCAAGAGACTGTCACTACCATGAAAATGCAGTATGATCCACATCTGTATCTCTCGCTTCCATCCACTACCAAACCCTAGGAACCACTGATCTTTGTACTGTTTCCACACTTTTGCCTTTTGCAGAAAGTTGAGTAATTTCAGTCATACAATATATGGGCTTTTCAAATTGATTTATTTAATAATGTATATTTGCTTTTCAAATTGACATTTTCTTTTTTGCTTTTCTATTTTTATTTTTTTAAACTTATTTTATTAGAACAAATAGCAATGAGACAGTTTCAAGACAAATTAACAGGACAGATTTGATAAATTAATACATTGCAAACTGTTTTCATTGTACAAGGTGCATACATGATATTATACTTACAAACATTATTATAGCAGATGTCTCTAATCAGTGAATTAAGAGAGTATAGCTAGATACTTATTTTCATAGCTGAATTATATCACAGATTCAATAATTAATACTTTCTACCTTGTTATTTTCCTAGTGTTTGTCCATAGTACTAGAAGCCAAGATAATATCTTGTCCAACCACTATTAGTGCAAATCTTGCTTCTCATAGAATTATGCAAAAGCATGGCATATTTATCCTAACTGTACCGTTTATACATACACATCATGATTCTTCCTTTGTATACCCCTTTTTTTTTTTGTCTAGACCTGTCAAAGATGGTCACTCCATTGTCATTAAACCAGTTCAGGTGTCTGAACTCGGTGACACACTCCAACACATTCCAGCATTCCAGAATAATAGTGAGTAATCTGAAGAAGATGTTGACTATAGCCATTTACAGCTCAACTTATTATTATGGCCTCACATTATATACCTCATTTTTATACTTTTCTGCTGGATGGTTAAGACCAAGATAGAGCAAGACCTATATACCAACACATGTACTTTTTGTTTCTTAGGAGGTCAGTGAAGTCCCCTCAGGGTTTATCTTCTAGTCCTGTACCTTACTTTGTAGATCCTTTGTCTGTGTCATCCATGTGGATGAGTCACGGCCAATGCTTGACCAGTTTGCTCTCTGTGAGAACCTGAGAGAAAGTTTTCTCTCTATGTTTTTTTTGTTTTTTGTTTTTTGTTTTTTGTAGTTTTTAGGGAAAGATCTATAGGATGTTCAGTGTCTCACTACTGGATTGGACTCATAGCAATTCTACTATTTACAACCTCCCAAGAGCTGGGATTACAGGTGCACACCACCATGCCCAGTCTCAACATTTTCTGACTTTATAAATATTTATATTTGGTCTAGGTAATCTTTTTTTATAGTTTGATGTTCTAGTCCTAAGGAAAATATATAGGTATTACATTCTAAGGGAGGAATAGAAAAGTTCATTAGTTATTATGAAATAAATCACTGCTGAAATATATAAAATTCTTTTTGACAGCAATTAAGCTGTGGGTCTTATGTATGCGAGAGAAGTTAGCTCCACCTAACTTCCCTTTAGTCAGATTCTTTTCCTTTCACGGGATTTGAGAATTTTGGATGAATGGGCTACTTACAATGTGGACTTACAAGACAGTGAAGGGGGCTCCAAGTGGAGGGAAATGAGGCCAGACAGCCAGAACAGCCCAGGGAAAGGCTGTTCAGGAATCAAGATTATGCTTGATGTATTCAAAAACTCAAGATAATTGATGAGTCTCTTATTTTGCCTGATAGTAATAAAGAGAACCAGGGATCTTCAGAAGAATGGACAATATGGAGACTCCACAATTACATTATTTGGGAATCACTTGAAGAATACTACTACTCTAGAGCTCCACAAATACTCTAATCCTAAAAGGGTATTTCAAGAAAAAAGGGTGAGATCTGTCAAAAAGAAACAATGTGCTTCAATCTATTTGCTCTGCTTTTATCTATAATTGTGTGTCTGTGACTCCATTTACATTAGAAACTATCTATCCAAGTATTTTTCTCATCATTAGTTGTATTTAAAAAATGACAGATATAGAAATGATATCAATGTGTCTGTCATAACAGTTAGAATCAGACATTGATCTCACTTTCTATTGAATATATTCCTCAGGGTCATAGGGAGAACTGCAAACTAAAAAATGAATAGTGGCTTTGACTGTTAAACAGTGTTATTAATAATCTATGTTTACTTTTCATGTCTCTAGCCTCTAATTGGGCTAACACACTTTGCCCTTCTAGTGCCGTTAACTTCTCAACACTAGAAAGAACTAATATCTACCTTGAGAAAGCTTTAGATACTTCACCTCAAGCAACATATTATTTTTCTATTTTTACTGAATTATGTAGTTAGGCTAACACCTAAACATGTCATAATCTTCTCTTTCTTACTTTCTTTCTTTCTTTCTTTCTTTCTTTCTTTCTTTCTTTCTTTCTTTCTTTCTTTCTTTCTTTCCTGTCTTAATGGCTTGAAGCAAGTAGAAAACACTGTATAGAGATTGATTTTAGTATTATTCATATATTTAAATACATCATGTGCCTAGAAATACAATTTAATACTACAGATGATGAGGATTATTTAAACTTTGTAGGTAAATAATGTTTTAAACTTCCCAATAAATTTTTAGGGGCTGGAGATATGGCTCAGGGGAATAAGTGCTTCCCTGGTAAGTGTAAGGGCTTGAGTTAAATCCCCAGTTCTGCCAAAAAAATAAATAAATAAATAAATAATAAATTTTATATGGAAGATCCAATTTAAATCCACCACATTACCAATTTGTCTTCATGGGAATTACTCCAAAATATTTTTAGAAAGTCATTGTACTTTATAATTCAACTCATGGTCAAATAGCCAATCTTAAGTAGAATGACCTAGGAAGAACAACTAGCTTTGTCATCACATATCTTTAAAATAGAAAATATTCTAATACTATGTCTAAAAAAAAAAACCTCTGCTTACATTGGTAAAACTATTTCAATTGTTTTTAGAAACTTATCTGTCATGCTTTCATGTACTCTACACTTTTGAATGACCTATATGGTTATACTAACTCCAGTAGATCATAAAATTTGGGGGAAAGTGATCTTTATTTTTAAAGTCATGATTTTGAAAGTTAGCAAGCATCTCCCACCTAATAATCCAGAAATGTCTTTTGGATGTATGGAGAGGTTATCATTAGGCCTCTGTTGAATATAGTATTTTCTGCTACATGTAGGTGTAATTGTTAAGTAATCTGCCAGTGAAATAAATATACTGTGACAATCCCACCCATTGGTATAAATATAATGTTCTAATTTTTCTACAAGAAAAACATTTGTATTATTCAAATATGATTATATTGCCTGCATCCTCCTTCTTTATTTTTATAATGTATTTAGTGTGGGTCTACAGAGTCTCACTACATAGATCAGACTCATGCTGATCCTCTTGTTTTCAGCCTCCCAAGAGTTGGGATTGCAGGTGAGCACCACCACACCCAGACTCAATGACTGTCTCAGTGCGCCCCAGGTGTGGGGTCAGCACAGCTCGCCAGGCATCCTCTTTGTTTAAGTTAGTATGTACTATTTTATTGAAGATTTCTTTGATAGGTTGTATAAGCCTTTCTTGGAAATATTAATTTATGGATGCTTCTTTAAAATATGTGGCTAGAGTCTAACGCAGTATGCCAAATGTTGCTGGGCCAATGTGGACCTGTAGAATTCAAGGTGCCATCTTTTCTTGTCCTAGTCTTCACCCCATTAATTCCTTAATATTAAATTATATACTTAGACTCATTTAAATATGGGAATGATCTAAAAATCAATCTCTAGAGCCCAGGGAAATAGCTCAGTAGAATAAGCATTTGCCTGGCAAACTCAGGGTCCTGAATTCAATCCCCGGTATAGCAAATACATAAATAAATAAATAAATAAATAAAAATAAATCTATATAATACAATGTTTTTATTCTTCTTAAAGCCATTAAGACAGACAGACAGACAGAGAG
>PVKA01013510.1:0-47437 GCA_004027165.1 Ctenomys sociabilis | reverse complement strand
GATAGAAAAAAAAATATTTTAAAAATATAATGGAATACTACTCAACCATAAAGAATAAACTAGAGACTTACAAGTAAATGGGTACAACCTGAGATCATACTCACATACGAAATAATCTGACCTACATGTGTATCATAGTCTTATTAGTACAAAAAATTGAACAAGCAAGATCTAAAATGTACAACAGATATAGACAATACAGAAGAAACAGCCTTAAAACAAAAAACACCCAAAACTGTGAGAGAAAAAGAAAGGAACAATGGAATAAACACACACACACACACACACACACACACACACACACACACACACAGAGTTAAGATAGTTGTACAGCTAGTATCTCAGTTCACGGCAAAGTAAGGTTTGTGGTAATATTATTTGGATAGCGTTATCATTTATATCTTGTACTCTGAACAACTATTATGAATATAACAGTATGCAATGTACTAATTATTGTTACTCTTCTACTAACCTCTTTTGAAACTGCTCTGTTATACTCATGATACCAGATGTACCAGGACATTTTCATATTCTGTTTTGTTTTGAGATGTGGTCTTGCTACTTTACCTTGGCTATTCTCAAACTCATGAGCTAAAGTGATCTTCAGCTTATCCTCCAAAGCAGTTGGGACTGCAGTCATGGATCACCATACCTGTACTACATTCTTAAAGCTTACTGAGGAACCAAATGAGTTTTTGTTAATGTGGGTTATAGCTATCATACTTATCAGAAGTTAAAAGTGACAAGTTTTAAAAATTTTGGTTACTAATTTAAAATAAATATTACAAGTTATCATAAATAATCTATTTTTAGTGAATAATAACCAAAACTTTTTAGATCAAAAAATGAGAAGTATGGCAACTTATTTTTTAAATTTCATGGTGATGCTGGTGTTAGAATCTAGGGTGAGTGCTCTCCAACTGAACTACATATCCAACCCTTTTCAAAATTGTTGGGACAGGATCTTCATAAACTGTCCACCTACCCTCTAAACTAGATCCTCCTGCCTCAGCCTCCTGAATAGCTAAGATTACAGACTCAAAAAAAATCTGTATCTCTTACTGATAGAAGATATTCAATCTGCTATAATATCACACTGTCATGTCACATTTGGCAAATTCTACCATCAGCCCATGATAAGTTAAAGTGAAAGTGGTGAGCAACATACAGATATTTTTGCTTTTTTTTTTTTTTTGAGACAGATCTTACCCTGTAATTCAGCCTGGCATAACTCACTTTGTACCTCAGGCTGGCCTCCAACTTGTGGCGATCCTGCTGCCTCAGCTTCCCATGGCTAGGATTACAAGCTTGTGCCACTATTAATGGTTAACACCTAGATATTTTTATGAAAGTATTTTTGAATGTCTGGATTCGTTAAGTGGATTTATGGACTCCAGGAAGTTTATAGTCCACACCTAAACTCATTAAGAACTAGTATCCAACATAGCACCAGAGTCCTAAAAGTCTTTATTTTCTTTTTGAGACAGGGTTTCACTATGCAGTTCAGGCTGGTCTTGAACTCCTAACAATCCTCCTGCCTCAGCCTCCCCAGTGCTGGATTACAGGCCTGCGCCACCACGCCCAGATAGTCCTAAAAGTCTTAATATTTAAATAATTAGGTATCAGTAGAACACAGTAAACAGGGTGCTGGCATGAACATACCAGCTTGAAGTGGCACTTTTATACCATTTGATTTCTATTCTGGAAGTTAGAATGCTTTATAAACAATTAGTAACTTGTAAGTCCTTTCTGTAACAGTTATCAACTTATATTCAATGCAGACCTCACAATGTAGCCAAGAGTCAGACTCCTATTCCCAAATGGCTATAATTAACTTCATATCACAGACAACTGATCAGATTAGATTATGTTTATTTATTATTATTATTATTATTTGTTTTTTTATTTTTTTTGAGACAGTTCTAGTTCAGACTGGGCTTGAATTTACTATGTAGCCAAGCAGGCCTTGAATCTTCTTGCTTCGGCTTCCTGAGTGCTGGAATTGGTTATGTGCCACCATATTCAGTTTTAAACATGGGCTTCCTGAAGCAAGACTAAGTCTGATTTATTTGGCATGTCTTTTTTTTTTTTTTTTTTTTTTTTTTTTTTTTTTTTTTTTTTTTTTTTTTTTTTTTTTTTTGTCTTTTTTGAGACAGGGTCTCACTATGCAGTTCAGGCTGGCCTTAAGCTCACTTTGTAGCTCAGGCTGGTCTCGAACTCACAACAATCCTCCTGCCTCAGCCTCCCCAGTGCTGGGATTACAGGCATGCGCCACCACGCCCGGCTCCTTATTTGGCATGTCTTGTGTTGGTATTAAAATGACATTAATAATAAATTAAGTAAAATCAATTAAAGAAACTACATATTTAAAGTAATACAATATAGCCCCCCCAAATAAACCCACGAAAACAGGTAATTACAGGACCTCAAAGAATAAATTAAGCCAGACAGGGTGGTACATGTTTGTAATTCCAGCACTTTGGAGGCTGAGGCAGGAGGGCTGTCACAAATGTGAGGCCAGCCTAGGATACATAGTAAGTTCAGGGCCAGTAAGATCCTAGCTCAGAAAAAAAAGTTAAAACTTGCAAAGTTATTTAATATAAAGTATTAAAAAAAAAAAAAAGACAAAACACAGGCAAGCATGGTGGTGTAGAACTGTAACACAGCACTTAGCAGAATAATGCAAAAGTTTAAAAGGTTCTAGCCCAAAAACTCAGCAAGACTCTATCTTATCTCAAAATAAAAACTGAAACAAATCTGGGGATGTACTTCAGTGTGATGGCTTTGGGTTTAATATCTAGTCCTGCAAGTAGATGTAAGGAGAATGTCTAGAACTACTGAAGGACAAAAAAAATCTATGTATGTAATCCTTCCCTTTATTAGTCTTCAAAAAAAGGGAAAAAGTTGTATCATGTACAGGTACAAATTCTCTATGATGAATATGATCATTATGTATATCTAAAATGTACCCAAAAATCTGACTGGGGAAAAAAAGTTACAATATTACTAGCTTGGTACTTTTCAATTTCAGCAAATATCAATATGTAGTGGAAGAATGAATACATTCTGTTATGGTTTGTGTCTAGATGTCTTCCAAAGCTTTATGAAGTCATGGGGTAGGCTTCTAGAGTTTGCAATTAATTCATGATCTAGTGCTGGGATTATGGGTGTGAGTGCTACATCTGTCCTGGAGCAGATGGCCTGAATGCAATATAAGGGAGAGAGAACCTTCCTCTCTGTCACTGCTCCTTCCTTTTTGCTCTTGCTGCTTTTGCTATTTTCTGTCACCATGAACTGCTACCCTCTATCATGTGCCACTCTGCCTTGCAGTCTGCTGATTATGAACTGAAACCTCCACAAATTTGTCATCTTTTTGATATAGGGTTTCACTTATTTTGGTCCTAAAGAGGATGGTTCAGATCTTACCATAAAATAACTCCCTGTCTCTTTATATTTCAAGCTACTTACACATCTATCTTTTTTGTATTTCATGAATAAAATCAATCACAAAAGAAAAAGAAATTAACAGCTTTTGAAAAAGGAGAAAGTGAATTATCACAGATCAAAAATTAAAAGTACAAGTAATTTTTAGTTATTGAAAAAAGGGACACAGATTAAACAATACAGTGTGCAGTGTTCACTATTATTTAACACATACACTAAACAATACAGCATGGAAGACAGCTGTAATATACATCTTACCTTGTATTTTTCATTTGCAAATAAAACCGAGGCTCTGTGAAACTTGCATAGAGGGTTCTTAGGATCAATAACAATGGCTTTGTTCAGGGTATCCAAAGCCTTCTCAGATTTTTTCAGTGCATGCTGAACCTGTCAGAAATAAAGATCTTATTAACGTTCCCTCCTGGTATTAGTGAATAAAAGTGAAAACTAAATACAATAATGTAACTTACAATATAAAGATAACCAAACTATTAAGAAGTTGTATGGCCTGATTGGATTGTCCATTGGGTTAAGTGTACCTTATAATTAATTATCAAATGATTAATAGATTCAATCTTTTCCAATAAGAACATTTAAGTCCAGAGACACCAAGTTTGGACTGAAAACCAAGGTGGCTCTGGTTACCAAGTCATAATTATGCATCCATAATGATAATCACAATTCTTTTTATTATTATTATTTTTGAGACAAGGTCTTGCTATGTAGTTCTGGCTGTCCTGGACTCAATATGCAGTCCAGGCTGGCCTCCAACTCCTGGCAATCCTCCTGCCCCGCCTTGACTTCCTGGGTGCTAGGATTATAGGTGTGTGCCACCATGCCTGACCCACAATTCTATCTTTAGAGCAGGTACTGGTTACTTAACATCTAGAAAACAAGCAAAACTTTGTTTTTCCTTCACAAGAAAAAGGTGTATCATTTAGACACAACATATTTCAATAGGCTTATGGTGGTCTTGTAAATACTATTTTATCCTTTTTTTTTTTTTTTCCCTTGGTAGGACCAGGATTGAACTCAGGCCCTTGTTCTTGCCAGGGCAGTGCTTATTCCACTGAGCCATCTCCCTGGCCCCTGTAAATACTATTTTAAAGCTGTTTATGAATCCTGTGTCATTCAGAACAATGGTATTTTCACTTACTTTAGGAACTCTTTTAAAAAACAGCAGCAAGAACTAGGGCTGGGACTGGGACTCTAATATAGTGTTCTTTTAGCATGCAGGAGGCCTAAGGTTCTACCAATCACCCCAATACCCATTTGAGTTACACAACAATCCCACATCACAGGCAAGAGTTATCACTTAATTATTCATATAGCAAGTTCAGGAAAGCTAAATGATTTGCCCAAGTAATAAGAATATACCAGTGATACTAAGATGTTTTAGACTGTGAAAGACTTTCAACATAGCAAATTTATGTATGTTTTCTGAGACAGGTTCTCACTATATAGTTCAGGCTGGCCTTGAATTCACCAGGTTGTAGCCCAGGTTGGCCTAAAATTTGTGCCTTAGCCTCAGCCTTCCAAGTGCTGAGATTACAGGCATGTACCACCAATTCCACCTAACAAATTCCTTTCTAAAGGGCGATAACATATCAATAATTTTGTTTCTTTTTTCCCTTGGTACTGGGAATTGAACTCAGAAACTTATACTTGCCAGGCAGGCACTTATACCACTGAGCTATCTCCCCAGCCCTTAGATTAGTAATTTTAGAAAGTTACTTACTACGCCAATGTGGCAAAGTAAAACTGAACTTTGAGGGTTGATATCAAGTGCTTTCTGGAAATGCATTTCTGCAAGGCTGAATTTTTCTTGTTTATAATAAATCATTCCTAAACCATACCTGAAAGTATAAGATACAGTGTATTATTAAATTGAGAACTTTTAGCTGCTAGCTCAGTTCAACTGATAACACATACGGCACTCTTAATAAGCCAATGATAAAATACCGGTGGGTCTCCTACAGGAGTCAAAAAATATCAGTCATCATAGAAATTATTGTAAGATTTTATTTTATTTCTTACTAAGCCATTTTCGAAGAGACACTGTAGGTAAAGACAGTAAGGCAAATTAATCAAACAAAACTATGAGAAAGGAGAGAAAACAACCCATCCTTAAACTACTTCCATTCACCAGACATTAATATCTATGTGTGTGCCAAGAACTTTGTTGAGATACTTACTATGTTGTCCAGTGTTGGAACTCCTGGGCTCTGGGCTCAAGTGATCATCCTGCCTTGGCTTCCTGGGTAGCTAGGACTATAGGTGCACACGTACTATGGTCCTTGGCTCTGCTAACTTTTTTTGTCTAAATTTTTCTTTTTAATGTATTTTAGTACAGGGACTACAGAGTTTCACTACATAAATCGGACTCGTAGTGATCCTCCTGTTTTCTGCCTCCCAAGCACTGGGATTATAGGCATGTGCCAACATGTTCAGTCTCAGTGGCTGTCTTAGCGCACCCTGGGCACAGGGTTGGCACAGCATGAGAGGGACCAAACCCCAGTACTTGTTCCTGTCTAAGCAGGCAATTTAGTCTGCAGAGCTATTTGGCCAGCCTTTGTCTAAATTTTTTCTTTTTTTTTTTTTGGCGGAACTGGGGATTGAATTCAGGCCCTTGTGCTAGCCAGGGAAGCACTTATTCCACTGAACCATCTCCCCAGCCCTGCTTGTCTAAAAATTTTTTTTCTGTAATTTTATTGAGAAACAAATAGGAATGAGACAGTTTCAAATCAAATTAGTAGGACAGTTTCAATAATTAAGACATTGCATATTGTTTTCTTGTCTAAATTTTCAATGTGAGCTATTTTATTTAATCCTAGCGAGAATCAAGAAGATAGGTTCTGTTAGTCCACTTCCAAATTATGAAACTGAGGCTTGGCAAAGTTCTATAACTTGATTAAAGTTGTATGGCTAATAAAGATTGTAGCAATCTATTTATAACTCTAAGCTTTTATTTTTTATTTATCTGTCTTTTTTTTGGGGGGGGGGGGAACCGGGGATTGAATTCAGGCCCTTTTGCTTGCCAGGGAAGCGTTTATTCCACTGAGCCATCTCCCCAGCCCCACTATAACCCTAAACCCTTAACTCCTAACAATGTTCTGTTCACACATACACATATGAAAATACATACTATTCTAATTATAGGATACCTAGTGGTACTTACCTATAGATTTTCTTCTTGTATATAAAAAGTAGGTATAGACTGCAAAATTGTAACTGTTAAAGGTTATGTAATAGTGTACTAGGTTAATATACAGGCAACTCTCAAGAAGTTTCAGAATGTCCAGTGAATACAGTATGTATGGTTATATCATGCTCTACTGACCATAAACAGATAATAAAGAACAAGCACCAAACGGATATGGAAAAAAATTCTATTTATCTGAATGGCTTTATTAATCATTATAGTGGTGCTATATGTGAAGAAAAGGTAAAAAGATGGTGCTAATGATGGTAAAGGTAGAAATAGGAAAAAGCTATTGACTGCTGAATTAGAACAAGAGATTTGCTGGTGTTTAGATGGATACTTAATATTACCCTAATATAATCCAGCATTTAATTTTTTTTTTTTTTTTTTAGTAAAAACTTTCCTGTCTAAATAGTCCTCCTTATAGCACAATTTTCTCCAATAACATAATTTTTCCATTTGTTATTATTTTTTAAATTTTAAGACAGGGTTTTTTACTAAATTGCCAGGCTGGACTCAAAATTATAATCTTGGGGCTAGGGAGATAGCTCAGCAGCATAAGTACCTGTCTGGCAGGCATAAGGTCCAGAGTTTGATCCCTGGTACCAAAACAAAAATAAACAAACAAACCAACATCCTCACTCAGCCTTGGATTACAGGTTATAACCAGGTACTATAATAGTAGTATAGTTTTTGGTATGGTAAAGTTCTTTTTTTTTTTTTTTGCGGAACCAGGGATTGAACTCAGGCCCTTACGCTTGCCAGGGAAGCACTTATTCCACAGAGCCATCTCCCCAGCCCCAGTATGGTAAAGTTTTTAAGAATTTATTACTGAGTGGGATAGTGCACACCTATAATCCCAATGCTCAGAAGGCTGTGACAGGAGGAGTTTGAGACCAGTCTGGACTACATTCTTAAAAGAAAGCAATTTGACTACTATAAAGTAACAGAATACATCCCATACATTTAAAAAAGACAAATCTATTAAGAACTGAGGCATTTTTAGAATTAACTTGTAATTCAACCTGATAAAATGTAAAAAGAGAAAGAAAGGAAAAAATATGGTATTTACTGTATCAAATCCAAGCCCTGTTTTTTTCTTTGTGCTTTGAACTTTTTCTGACAGGGTGTCACTTGTGTCACCCAAGTGGACATAGAGCTCGCAGTGACTCTTCTCCCTTAGCCTCCCAAGTACTGGGATTACAGGTGTGTGCCACTACACCAGGATCTATTTTTTAGAATATATCTGTGATACATGATACTTATATTAATATTGGGTAACTGCTATATGTATCATTTTTAAGAACTCAGTTCTTAATATTGCAGAGAAGTTCTACCTGTATGAAGAGGTGGAGGTACAGGAAAACTTGACTATCTGTCTGTCAGCAAAAACTAGCCTTTCCTCTGATTTTTCGCCATCTTTCCAGCAATGTAAGTATATTGAAATAAAATACAATGCATTAAGAGGCATACATAAACAAATCAAAACTATACATTAGGCACTCTGAAATTATTATTAGAATCTTTTTATTATGAAAATTAGGCATTGATGAGACTATTCACATTTCACTAGCACTTACCATGCATTGTAATGTCTAGGATTTACTCTGATAGCATTTCGAAAACAAGCTAATGCTTTGTCTAGTTCTTCAGTTAACACAAATTCATGCCCTAATAGAGTATAGGCATAAGCATAATTTGGATCAACCTGGATAGCTCTCTGGAAGAATTTAATTGCAATATCATGCTCCCGTTGTAGACTGAAACAGTTCCCTGCAGCACACCAGGCCTTAAAAAGATAGAAAAAAACAAACAAAAAATATTTATTTACTTATTTAAACAGGGTCTAGCTATTAGTTTAGGCAGGCCTGGACTCACCATGTAGCCCAGGCTGGCCTCCAACTCATATTAATTCTCCTGCCTCAGCCTTCAAAGTGCTGGGATTATAGGTGTGTTTCACCACAGCTGGCAAAATGTTTTCTAACAGATTCAAATCTATGACTAAAACCAAGCCTCAGATTTCACTGAGTAAACACCCCATGCTCATTATTCATGGATCCTATGTTTATAAATCTGCTTGTCAAAAATTCCCCAAAAAACTATTACTTGTAATGTTGACCCTTTATGAATTATAACATATTGAGTTGTTCAATATGCATTTTCAGCTGAGGCTGAATAAGGTGGTTCTAGTGAAAAATGACAGGGGCCAGAGACACTGTGTGTGTGTGTGTGTGTGTGTGTGTGTGTGTGTATGTGTGTGTGTATGACAGACTCTACACGGGGGATAAGGGGTTTGGTCTGGGCCCTGATCTGAGGACAGTTAAGAATTACAATTCTACCACTTGTAGAAGTTGGCCTTAAGTCAACTTAATTCTTCTAAATTTCAATTTTTTCTATTGTAAAATAAATACAATAAAAATCCACTGGGATGCTTTTTGTCTGGTTGTTTTGTTTTGGAGACAACTCACTACACAGTTCAGGCAAACCTTGAACTTTCTGTATACGTGAGGCTGGCTGTGAACTTTCAGTGATGCTCTTGCCTTAGCCTCCTAATACTGGAATTATAGGCATGCACTAACATATCGGGCCAGGATGAGTTGTTTTTTAAGATTAAAATTATCATCTGTGTAATATTTATATACACACATATTTCTCTAAGAAAAATGGTTTAGTACTGCATACTCTGTTTAATATTTAATAATGCTTATAGTAACCACAGAATTAACGTGAGCAGTGAAATTTGACTATCTTTAATACAAACTTAAAGTACATTACAAAAACATCACTATGGCCAGGCGTGGTGGCACATGCCTGTAATTCGAGCACTTGGGAGGCTGAGGCAGGAGGATTGTTATGAGTTCAAGACCAGCTTGAGCTACAAAGTGAGCTTAAGGCCATCCTGAACTGCATAGTGAGACCCTGTCTCAAAAAGACATTAAAAAAAAAAAAAAAATCACTAAATATTCCTTTAAAAAACTACAGGATCCTGTCTCAAAAAGACAAAAAACCCCCAACATTACAAGATCTGGGGTGTAGCTCAGTGGTAGAACACTTCCCTACAAGGCAAAAAGTCCTGTTCAATCCCATAATTGCCACAGAACACAATAAAACAATCTCCCAAAACAAACAGGGAGAGAATCTAGGGGCTCATGCATGCTGAGCCAACCCTTTATTGTTAAACTTTGCTTGTGATCAGTCACTGGGTTTGGGAGGTATTAAGAGACTGAACATAATAGGGCCTTCACAGTGAACAAAGCACTTCCTTAAAAAAAAAAAATAATTTTTTTTTGAGAGGGTCTTGCTGTATCACCCAAGCTGGGGTTGAACTTGCTTCCTGCTTCAGTTTCCCAGAGTGTTGAGATTATAATTCTCTGCCACTGTATCCAGCATCATTAAATATTGAGATATCATGAATTTTATGCTTATGAAATTGGAATATGATAATTATAACTATAACTTAAAATGGCA
This sequence comes from Ctenomys sociabilis, assembly GCA_004027165.1. Classification (NCBI taxonomy): domain Eukaryota; kingdom Metazoa; phylum Chordata; class Mammalia; order Rodentia; family Ctenomyidae; genus Ctenomys; species Ctenomys sociabilis. Next base: position 37,323 of record PVKA01013510.1, on the reverse strand, counting down.
ATCAAAATTACTAATTTACGCAGGGCCCAGTGGCACACATCTGTAATCTCAGTGCTTAGGAGACTGAGGCAGAGACAGAAGGATCCCTTAGAGTTCAAAACCAGTCTGGGTTACATTATGAGTTCAAGGCCAGGCTGAAATACAGTGGTGAGATCTTGTCTCAAAGAATTTGTAAAAGCAGCACTTCTTTTAATCTTTATAACTTCTGTTGAATGAATCCTAATCTTGGTAAGGGCAATTTTAATACAGTCAAACCCTGAATAATTCTGAATGAAATCTTTTTCATTTTTCATTTGTGAATCTGGACTACATATTCCAGGACATTTTTTTCTTCTGAGTTCCTTGCCTAGAAAGAAAAGTGTTGCTGACAACATGTTTGAACAACAGTCATAATGCTTCCAATCAAAATAGATCCTGAGGCTGGGGAGATGGCTCAGTAGAATAAGTTCTTCTCTGGCAAGCACAAGGGCCTGACTTCAATCCCTGGTTCCACAAAAAAAAAAACCCCGACAATAACAACAAAAAAACCACACAAACAATAGATCCCATAAGATTGTACTACCTAGTGATGTTACAGTTCTCAGTTTGTGTAATCATACTCTGATCTGTTGCATATAATTGCCTAACAACATATTCCTGGCATTATATTTCATGTATTTCACTCATTTCTGTTTTGTATGGGTGATCTCAAAACGTTGCTAAGCATGTAGTACTTCTGTTAATATACCTCTGGTGAACTTTTATCCATATCTGTTAAGTCTTTCGAAAGAACTGATAGAGCAACATCTTTTTGAAGATGCCAAAGTGTTGTAGAGTAGATCTCCATGCCTTCAACTCTGTAATTCTCAATTCTTCTAACTTCTGAGAATATTCTTTCAGCCTAAAATATAAAAAGACTAGTAAAAGGAAAGAAGATACAATTTATATACAGAGAGAGCAAGCATTGTTCACTGTCTTCCCAGCACCTGAAAATGCTGTTCTGTATTCCAATTCTTTATGTAAACTGGTAGAAATACTAGAACAAAATGACCAATTCCTATCACGTGCAAATATTGATGTCATTATAATGTCAATGTGAATCCTGGGGCTGGACATACAGCCCAGGGTGGAGTGCTTAGTAGGTCCCAGGCTCAATTCTTAACATCATAAAAGAAAAAGAAAAATTTTTTAAAAAGAAAAACAGATAACATGAGCTCTGGAAATTTAAGTTTCTACTAAAATGAAGACTGTAGGAAGTTACAATTTTAAAAAGATCTCATACTTTCTTCTAAGAAAACTCATTTTCATTGGCCATGATGGGACATACTTATAATCCCAACACTCAGTTTTATTTTATTTTTTTGGCAGAACTGGGGTTTGAACTCAGGCCTTTGCACTTGCTCTAATCTCAATACTCAGGAGGAGGCTGAGGCAGAGAAGGTGGCTGGTAACTTTGAAGTCAGACTGAGCAGCTCTGAGTTTGAGGTCAGCTTGGACAATTTAGTGAATACAAGGCCAGTCTGGACTATACAGTTAAAATGAACAAAACAACAAAAAACCAACAACAAAATCAATGTATTTACAGGGTCTCACTTCACAGCTCGGACTTGTAGTCAATCTCTTTTGTTTTTAGCCTCCCCAATGCTGGATTACAGGTGTGTACCACCATGCCTAGTCTTTGTGGCCAGCTTAGCACGTGGGATCAGCATGGCATGTGGTGCCAGGGATTGAACTCCAGTCCCTGTGCTTGCCTAAGCAGGTGCTTAGTCCACTGAGCTATCTTGTCAGCCATTGGAAGTTTTAATTATAACTTTACAGAATAATTTTCTCAGGAAAGAGTTTACAAAAATGGCCTCTGAAAGACCTGCAGATACAGCTCAGTGGCCTAAGTGCCTGTTTGGCAAGCAAAGTACTGTTTGATTTCCAGTTCCCTCACTCTCTGGTCCCCTCAAAAGACCTCTGAAACACAAAACTTATATTTGCACTGACTTACCAAGAAGTTAAGTTGCAAACATTAGGGCATAAATAAAACAGTTCAAATCCTCTTAACATGTTCAGCACAGAACACAATCACCAATAATTCTACCTGCCAGAATTCTACCTGCTCCTCCTAGCAATTACCCTCATTGTACACTTGACCCAACTGAGGTCTGTCTGCAACTGTACTAAGTCATATTCTTGCTGTTGCTTTGTCTTTTAGAGACAGGATTTCACTATGCAAGTCAGGCTGGCCTTGAACTCACTATGTAGCCCAGGATGGCCTAAAACTTGCCTTAGCCTCCTGAGTGCTGGGATTACCAGCATGTGCCACCACACGTGGCTCTAAACTATTCTTAATGAATAAAGAAAAGGGATGCTTATAAAACTGATTATTATTCCCTATTCCTTTCTACTTTGAGAATTCTAATTATATGAATATTAAAAAAAGGAGCAGTTAATGCTTACAATTTTTGTTTTTACTGATTTTTTTTCCTCTCTTGAATTTCTTGTAACTTCTTAGTGTTTTTTTTTTAAACAAAACTTATATATGTTTGTATTTGGTAATCTGAAAAACTAATTTGCACATAACATCATATAATATAGTAACCATTGTTGGATTCCTATTACTTTGACTAGTGAAATCTTATATCATATATAATGTTGCTTTCTTCTATCACTATTTTATATTCTTTAAAAATAATAATAAGAAGTACAAAAAAAGACAAAATTGATGCTAGGGTTAGCTTGGTGATTTGTAACTTTTTCTTTTGCAGAACTGGGGAACTCAGGCCCTTGTGCTTGCCAAGGAAGCTCTTATTCCACTGACCCATCTCCCTAGCCCCTGTAACTTTTTCAAATAGGCACCAGTTGAAAACAATATACCAATAATCAGCCAAACATAAATATGGGTACATTTTTGGTTTCAAAGTTTTAAAAAATGTGCTGCTTCCTTTGAAAAATGATTATGATATGGGGGGAAACCCTACACAATAAAATCAAGATTAATTTGGGTCACTGTTGTATAGCCAAAGTAAACAAAATTCATGTATTTCAAAGTACTGTAAAACACTAAACCAGAATTTTTTTTTTTTTTTGCGGAACCGGGGATTGAAACCTTGAGCTTGCCAGGGAAGCACTTATTCTACTAAGCTATCTCCCTGGCCCCCCAGAAATAATTTTGAATAAGGTTCCCAAACATAACTTTTGAAGTTTAGTATATAAACTGTATACCAGCAAGTGTTCTTATTTTTAACACAGGTCTTGTATCAATAAACAAGGCTTTTTGGGGTCCGGCGAGATAGCTCAGTGGTCTAAAGTGCCTGCTTAGGCAAGATTAGGCAAAGTGCAGCAACTGTGGTTTGATCCCTGGCACCACATGCTACACCAGCCCCACCCCGGGGTAGGCTGAGCCAACCACAAAACAACAGCAGCAACAGAAACCCACAAGGCTCTCTGGCTATCTTGTTTTTATACTATACAACATCACACAAATGCTGTAGATATCCCCATATTTACTGTGCTTGAAAGAACATTTCCCCCATGTCATGTGTACATGTGTGTAACTGGTTGAACTCAGGGCCTTCACACTGATCTATATCCCTTAGCTTGTTTTGATGCACAGCTTTGCTAGTTGTCCAGGCTGGGCTTGAATTTGCCATTGTCCTGCCTCAGCCTCCCAGACTGTAGATGCTGCCAACTGAAACTGGGCGTGGTATTGCATGGCTGTAATCCCAGAACTGGGGAGGCTGAGACAGGAGGATCAGTACAAGTCTGGGCTGTGCAGTGAGACCCTATACCAAATAAATAAAGAAATAAATGAATGAATGAATGAATGATTAAAAAAAAACCCAGAAAACTAATAACAAAAACACAATACCACTCTTTTACTGTCCCTTACCACAGCTCATTTTTCTCCATGTAATTTCCTGCTATCTGTCCTTACACATTTGCTGGCTTACCATCATGTCCTTCTGTAAAGTAGTATGCTATATAGAGGACAGAGATTTCTACCTAGTTGTACTAGAGACTGTAGGGATCTAGGACAGTGATGGTGAACACTGCAGAACTTCCAATGCTAACAGGCAGCCAGGGGCAGCATGTGCGCCATCCGTCATCAGCTCTCTCCACGGCTCTAGGACACATAACATACACTCTACCAAACTTAATGTACACAGAAAAAGTAACCTTGCTAACTTTACAATCCATACTACAGAAATTTTACTGAATTCCTTTTTTTTAAGATTTTAACTTTCAGAGAAAGTGGTAGTAGTGGGAAAAATGCTTTGGGAACAAAAACTGGGAGGAGGTAATTTAAGTTGGAAATAATAATATTCTTTGACTGAAGGTTAATCATTGTTTCTCATATAAGCAGGTAACAACAATTTTAATTAAAATTAGGAAGATACAGTCTTGTGATAAGGATATTACTTTTTCACTGGGAATTTAGTTCAGTGGCATAAGTGCCTGCCTTGGATTGGGGAGATAGTTCAGTAGAATAAGTGCTGGCCCTGCCATGTGCAAGGGCCTGAGTTCAATTTCTGATTCTGCAAAAAAAAAAAAACAAAAAACACCTAAAACAGGGCTCAGGGAGATAGCTCAGTAGAATAAGCACTTGCTTGGCAAGTGCAGGGTCCCAAGTTCAATCCCTGGTACTGCAAAAAACAAAACAAAAAAACTGCCTGCCTGGCAAGCACAAGGTTCTGAGTTCGACTCCTAGCATAACAACAACCACCAAATTCTCAAATATAATTTTCTTCATAGCATTCAAGTTTATAAAACATGTTAATACCAAAAAATTCATCTTGGTAAGTCATTTCATATACTGTACACTGTATGATAGGTAGTGTATATACTATATACACTATAATCTTTAAGGTGCTTGGAATTGAACCCAGAGCCTCATACATGCTATACAAGCAGTCTACCACAGTGACATCCCTAACCTCTGTATAAAATAATTTAGATTATTTATTATACATTATTTTCAGATACAACTCACTAGGACATAAGGCATTCCACTTAATATTGTAATTGGTGACATTGTTCTCTACAAATCTATTTCAAGAAAACACAACTTGGGGCCGGGGAGATGGCTCAGTGGAATAAGCACTTCCCTGGCAAGTGCAAGGGTCTGAGTTCAATCCCCGGTTCTGCCAAAAAAAAAAGAAAACACAACTTACATTATTCATCTCAATGAAAGAATTTAGCATTCTCAAGTATAAGCCTTTCCTAAACTTAAATCATTTTTGGACTGATTTACATTAACAGTTTCTATACTTACTTGCATGTATTCTGAAAGTTCAAAATAGGCTCTTCCGATTTGGCATAATACCCAACCAGTATTATAGTGGTGGGAAGGCAGGTGGCTCAAAATATTTATAGCTTCTTTGCAGTTATATGAACACAACGCTAAATAACCTTTCCCCATTTCGCGAAGAAGAGTCATCAAACCTTCTAGGAGAAAACAATACAGTAACCAAAGGAGAGAAACAAAGACAAAAAACCCTGGTTTTCTAGAAAGGCTAATTACAAACTAATCCATTAAAAATTGTTATATCTAGAAAACAATGAGGGCAAGGTAATGAACATTAAGAAATTTACTTAAGTATATAATAAAATCATATAAAGTACAAAAATTATATTAAACATTTAAAACAGACCTGCTGCTGCTTTCTGTAGGTTGAAAGCCTGGATCTGAGGTGTGATGGTGGATATTTTCCCTTCTGAAATGATGGAAGAGTCCAATTTTGTAATTTCCAGGCTATCATTTATATTAGGTTGAGTTATTCCTCCTTTGTTAGTTTTACCTTTTGTTTTTCTGTTTGGGATTTTAGGTGGAAACTTCATTTTTAATTTTTTGCTATTCTCCTGCAAAAGGTAATAAAATTCCACACCTGTTACATTTATGTATTTTAGACTTTTCCTTCAATCCTTTTTCAACTATTAGACACAAATGTTTAATGTTGATTAATTTGTATTTCTCTCAAAAGAAATTTTAGGAAAACAAAGGTCTTTGAGTTCATTTAATTTTAAATGCAACAATTCTGAACAGAAGAAGCATTAACCAATAAGAGAATATGAATTAAGTACTGCTTATAAAATGAAAACATAATATTAATTGTTTTGCAGTATTATAAATAGTAAATCATGAGACTGATAATCTGGATATGTCATAACAATCATCCAGCATGTCTCAGTGGAATAAATGCTTCCCTGGCAAGTGAAAGGGTCTTAGTTCAATTCCTGGTTCCGCAAAAAAGAAAAAAAAAAAAGAAAAGAAAAGAAAATTTAAGTACAGTGAGACACTTTATTATAAACTTATAAAATAATTCAAAAGATGGAAAGAAAACACAGAATTTCCATTTTTCTTTCTATATCAAGCTATACCATTGTTTTACTCAGAAAATTGGAATTTTATAGTAATATTATGAATTGAACTCCAGAACTTTTTATTAATTTGTTTTTATATGAACTTTTTTTGCACATGTGTGTATATTTCTGTATATATTTTTTTATCACATGAATAGATTATGAAATTAACCACTATGTTCAGGATATAGGATTATTTTGCCACTCCCAAGAAATCCTTTGTGATTTATTTTAATAACCATATCTTTTCCACCTTTTCTCTAAAATAACTTTAACAGTTTCATCATTTGAAAAAATGTATATATAGGCAGGCATGGTAGGGCATGGCTATTATCACTGCACTCCGGAAACTGAGGCAGGAGGGTCGCTGTGAGTTTGAGGCCAGCCTGGGCTTCATAGTGATTTCAACGCCAGCCTGAACAGCAAGACCCTGTCTCACATTGAAAAAAAAAAAAAGTTGGAAAATGTTATATAGTATTTACCAAAGAACTAAGAAAATGCACAGAAATTATACAGAACATTCAGTCTCTGTATATAGTTAGAGATGGAACACTAAATGAAAGGACACTTTAGTAGACAAAATATTGAATAAGTGTGACATTTAAGCATTTCTTACTTACCTTAGTCGTAGAGCTGTCACTAGTAAAAAGTCGTGAACTTCTTCGTGGCAGTGCATTTGGGGGCGATGTAATAGTGGGACTCAATACCTGAGGTGTTGTACTAGCAGAAATCATAGAAGACATTTATTTTTTACACCATTTTTTCAGTTGTCATATTAAAAAAATATACATTCATAAGTAAGTACTGTGATCTTCACCTGGAACCTAAGTTAGAGGATCATAAGTGTAAGGCCAATCTGGGCAACTTAGCAAGACCCTGTCTCAAAATAAAAATAAAAAGAGCCAGGGCTATATCTCTCAGGGGTAAAACTTCCTTGAGTTCTATCCTTTGTATTGAAGAAAATAAGGTTTTTGGTATGTAAGTACTTTAAAGTTGATGAGGGGCTGGAGAAATAGCTCGGTGGTCTAAGTGCCTGCCTTGCAAGTGCAAGGACCTGAGTTAGTTCCCCAGTACTGCATGCTGTGCCAGTCCTAGAACTTCAGGTATGGAGCTGGCCATTGAAACTGTATGATGGTGCAAGCCTGAAATCCCAGTGCTGGGGAGGCTGAGATATGAGGATCACTTATGAGTCTGAGCTGCATAGCGAGACCTTGTATCAAATACATTAAAAAAAATAAAGTTGATGAGCTTGTCAGTCCCTTTTTTGTCTCAGCATGGAAACTCAGCATTTAAAAACTATTCAAGTCAGTATAAATGATGTAGTACAACATAAATCTTCACCTAACCCATAAAAGAACTCTTGATCCATACATGATACATTTATAAACCACGTATCTTTAGCTCTCATTTGTAAATACAAAAACAAAAGATGGCTGCACATGGATTGTATAAATGTGAGGTATCTGTCAACAAATAAATACCACTAGAACAGAAGAAATTAGCTCCCTATAAATTAAAATCACTGTATCAGTTCATTCTATATAGAACCAAAGGAATCACTTGGACAAGACTTTAGGAGAGGTTTCTTTTTCTTTGCAGTACCAGGGATTGAACTCAGGACCTTATGCTTGCCAGGCAAGCACTTATTCCACTGAGCTATCACTTGGGCAAGATTTTAGACAGACTTTGTCTCGAAATAAAAACAGGAGAGGAAGGGGAGAAAAAAAGGAGAATGAAGATGAGGAAAAGGAGGAAGAGAAGAGGAAGAGACAAGGAAGGGGAAAAGGAGGAGAAAAAGATGAGGAAGAGGAAGGGGAGGAAAAGGATGAAGTGGCAAGAGGTGGAACAAAAATGACTAAAATTAGCCGGAATTGACTTAAACAGTAAACCTGCAGATCCAAGAAACTCAATGAAACTGAGGTTCAAAAAGCAAGATAAAACCACACTAGAAACAAATTGCTTACAATTAATGTTAAAATCTCAAAACAGAAGGGAGAAAAGTTTTACATACTGATAAAAACAAAAACAGAATGACAGTCCGAAACAAAGCCAGAGGACACTAAAATAACATCTTTTTTAAAGAATAAAAAGTCAGGGGCTGGGGAGATGGCTCTGTAGAGTAAGTGCTTCCCTGGCAGGCCCAAGAGTCTGAGTTCAATCTCCGTCCCCGCCAAATAAATAAATAAAAAGTCAATTTGAAATTCTACACCCAGCGAAAATACTGTTTGAAAATAAAGACAAGAGTCAAATGCATGATTACTTATACTTTCAGCTACTTTGGGATCTGAGATCTGAGGCAAGAGGTTTGCTTTAGCTCAGCAATTATTGGTCAACTTGTAATATTGCAAGAGTCCATCTCAAAACACAAGATGTAACAAAACAAAATTTCCTGATATCTACAAAGAAAGCCCTTATATGGCTTGGGATGTGGCTCAGATTAGGTCCTCAGGTCCACCCCCAGCACCATAAGAAAAACAACAAAAATTAAAAGAGTTTTTTGAAATGAAGGAAACTGATACCAGGTTGAAAAAATGGAGCTACAGAAAGGACAAATAGTATATATATGGGAACATATAAAATACACTTCTTTTGCATACTAAAAAAACCCCAAAATTGCTAATAAGGCAATGTTGAACTGCCAGAAAAGCAATATTGAATTGGTCCTCACAAAAAAGTATGTTTTTAAAAAAGTCCTAATCCCCACCCAATACCTATGAATCTGACTTTATTTGGAAATGAGGTCTTTATAGATATAACTAAATTAAGATGAAGTCATTAAAGTTGGTCCTAATCCAGTACCATCCTTAAAAAAAGGAGGTAGAGCTGGCCACGTTAGTACATGTCTGTAATCCCAGCACTTGGGAGGCTAAGGCAGGAGGAACTAGGAGCTCACCATAAGCTGGTGGCCTGTCTGGTCTACATAGTATGTTCAAGGCCCGCCTGAACCATCGTGAAACCCTGTTTCTTTCTTTTTTTTTTTTTTTTTTGCAGAACCAGGGACAGAACTCATGGCCTTGAGCTTCTCAGGGAAGCACTTATTCTGAGCCATCTCCCTGCCCCCCCTTTTTAATTAAAAAAAATTTTTTTTTGTGAGACCCTGTTTCAAAAAACCAGAAACTAAATCAGACCAAAACAAAACAAAACAAAAACACACCCCTCCCTGAAAAAAACAACTCAGGCCTCTGTCCTTTCCACGGAAGCGCTTCTTCCACTGAGCCATCTCCCCAGCCTCTTTTCTTAGTTTTTTTGAGGGGGTATCACTCTGTAGCCCAGGCTGGCTTTGGACTTGTGGAGATTCTGCTGCCTTCACCTTCTGAGTGCGGGGATTACAGGCAGGTACCACCACGCCTGGCTGAAATTTTTTATTATGTTGACATTCAAAAACTCTCAGATCTCAGTTTGGCATAGCAGTCCATGCCTGAATTCTCAGGTACTCAGGAGGATTACAAATTAAGAGGCCAGCCTCAGCAATGTAAAATGAAAAGGACTGTGGGGGTTGGGGGATAAGCTCAGCGGAAGAGCACTTGCCTAGCATGCATAAAACTCTAGGTTCATTCTTCAGCACTGCAAAGACAGAAAGTTTCATATTTCAGGGCAGTTGCTTAAACTGTATTATTGCAGCCTTAGAAAACAAATCCAGGAAATCTGATAACGTGGAATTAGCAATACACAGAATACAGCATTATTAATAGCTGGTGATTACAGTAAATTAATTATTTAGTTATGTATTCTATAGAATTAGCATATACTTGGCGTAAACAATATTGTTGTCAGATGCCTCAAATTCCTTTTCCTACCAGCCTCCTTGCAAGCTAGCAGCCAGGATCAGACTCCAGGGGTCAGGGAGATAGCTCAATAGAATAAGTGCTTGCCTGGCAAGCACAAGGGCCTGAGATTAATTCCCAGTTCCGAAAACAAACAAAAAACATAAAACAAAAAACATCAGATTCCACTCTCACATTACCAACACTGACACCTTTTAGATATTAAGTGTACCTGCACATTTGTACTTTTGTAATCAAGATGTTTTAAGATTTCTGTATTTGAGCTGGGCATGGTGGCTTATGCAACTTTAAGGCCAGACTGAACTGAAATTCAAAAAGACCAAAAAAAAAATGTGTTTGAAGATTTCAAGGTTACACATTGACCTGCACAATGGGGGAGGGGTGAATTAAAATCTATGTATTTAATCTAAAGAAAAAGTCATGTGAAGAAAATGATTATTGCCATTTGAGGAAAAGACAATTTTATTTATTCGTTTATTTTTTTAAGACAGGGTATGCTAATTTAATCCAGGCTGGCCTTGAACTCATTAATATAGCCTTAGCTGGCCATGAACGCTTGGCAATCCTGTTGCCTTAGCTTCTTGAGTGCTAGTATTATAGACAGCTACATTAGGTAGAAATACTGTAGGCAGTCAGACAGCTGGACCCTCAATGAAAACTCAAGAGGCATATCTAAAGATTAAAGTCACAATGGCTAGATGTATATACTTCTCTAGGAGGTTTGGTATTGCTGGTATCCTCCCTTTTAAGATTTCCCATGATCTTATTAGGGGACTAAGGCTAAGGTTAACAACTAAAGACAATATTAAGACTACAGATTACTGAGTAAGGTTAATGATGTCACCCATATGCCCTTGCTACCACTGGATCAATATTACCTAAATAATTACACTTACAGCAATTTGATCATAATTTTTGACCCACATTAGATCTGATTTTGCTCTATAAAACTTTTGAGAAGTGGCCTCCTTGGCAACCTATTTTGGACACCTCCTGTCTCTGTGGAGTTATTCCTATTTCCTATTCCTTTTCTCCAGTAAATTTTCCTACTCTTATTTAATCTCCATTGGTCCTTAGAATTCATTTTTCAACTTCAGGGAACATGAACTTGGATTATCTTGACAGAGCATTTCCCCTGTATCACCAGAATTACAGGTAGGTGTCTCAGAATATTTGGCTCAGAAAGTTATGTGGTGGTATAGGCCTGTAAATTTCATTGCTTCAGAGGTTGAGGCAGAAAATCTTTGTGGTTGAGACTTCATCTCAAAAAAAGAATGGCTATTATAGTTAATTATTTACATTATAAGACTCAACTAAAAACTCTAGTGTTTTTGTTTTTGTGGAACTGGGGATTGAACTCAGGCTCTTGCACTTGCCAGGGAAGTGCTTATTCCACCTAGCCATCTCCGTGGCCCTTTCCAGTAAGTTACAAATTTCAAATTTTGAATATTCAAAATTTATAGCACTTATTATAAAATTTGAGTCAATACTTGCTTAAACTGAAGAAATAAAAATCAAATTTTACAGCAAGAAATGATGAACAGTAACAACTGATGACCCTTCATCCAAAATAAATACCTTGTTTGTGGGCCAGAGCTTTGTGTTTGTGCAACAAGAACTGGAGTGACCTCGCGACTATTTCCACTTTGTGAGAAGACAGACTTGGTTCCAGTTTGGCCGATTCTGGCAACAGACTGTAAAACACAAAAAGTCTAAGGTTTGTGATTATAGATTGCACTGTAAATGATAAAAGACATGATGCTCCTATCTACATTTTCCCAATGAAAGTTCATAAAATATGCTGTTATTTAAAAATATAATCTATTAAAACTCCATCATTATTGGTATAATGATCATCAACTTACTTCAACATTTTTACCAGCATTTTATTTCTTTATTAACCTTTCATTGTTCACTCTAGTTTCAAAATTCTCAGAAGATATTACTTTTATCTCGTGATCATCTCCATTTATTATAAGCTTTTTCTACTTGGGGATATGTGTTAAAAACTGCTAAAACAGATACTGTTCTCATAATTTATTTTTTCTTTAGAACTTTTATTAGTAAATGTTTTCAAAATATAGGAAGATCTCTAACATTTTATACATAAAAAATAACAGTAAGATTTTATTCTCCTTTGACACTAAACAATTCTATAGCCGTTCACAAGACTAAGTTAAAAATAATCTCAAAGTACTTTCTAAATTCTAAGGCTACTGCTCTTTCCAGTCACTATTTCCTTTTTAGGTTTTCAATCTTTTATGGTTTCTGTTCTCTTAGAAGAAAAAAAAAGCTTCTTTTGTCTTCAATTTATTATTTCTATTCATTTTTAAGTTTTAAAATAAAGTGATATATTAACAATTCTTTTTTGCCAGGCCTGGTGGCACAGGCCTGTAATCCCAGCACTCGGGGGGGCTGAGGCAGGAGGGTTGTTGGTGAGTTCGAGACCAGCCTGAGCTACAAAATGAGCTTAAGACCAGCCTGAACTGCAGTGAGACCCTGTCTCAAAAAGACAAAAAACAAAAAAACAACCAATTCTTTTTTAACCACTAGAAAATTTTTTTAAAAATTTAGTTATTTTGATATTGTGCATTATAATGCTCAAGATCAATTAAAAATATTTGCTAATAATCACTATTCTATTGGATATGAAGGTATGTAAGTTTCAAAATAATGTGCTAGAGCCGGGCATGGTGGCGCATGCCTGTAATCCCAGCACTCGGGAGGCTGAGGCAGGAGGATTGTTGTGAGTTCGAGCCCAGCCTGAGCTACAAAGTGAGCTTAAGGCCAGCCTGAACTGCATAGTGAGTCCCTGTCTCAAAAAGACAAAAAAAAAAAAAAAAAAAAAGAAAACAAAATAATGTGCTGGGCATGTAAATACATGCCTGTAATCTCACCACTTGAGAGACTGAGGCAGGAAGATTGTCATGAGTTCAAGGCCAACCTGAACTATACAGTGAGATCCTGCCTTTAAAAAGCCCCCAAAATAGTATATTATGTGATTTATCCTCCTGCTTCATTTATTGGTTGCTGTTTCTACAGCTTTTAAAATCAGTTATACTTGGGGGCATGCCCATTAGCTCATCAGTTGTTTAAATGCCTGCTTAAGCAAAGGCAGTCAGACTGGAGGATATTGTGGTTCAATCCCCAGATCCTGCCTGTTAGGCATCCTGAGACAGCCAGAAAAAAAAAACACCCTTCTGAACTTTTGCTAGGGAGATAGCTTGGTGGCGTAAACGCCTGCCTGGGAAGCCCAAAGTCCTGAGTTCGATCTCTGCAATGGCAAAAATAAAATAAAAATAAAAACATAGAATTAGTTATACTCTATGCTCCTTACCTACTTTTTCTTCAAGTGAGACATTGTGACTTTCTCATAATAAATACTTGGACATTTACTGTATTACCATCAGATATATATTCTTTCACCTATAACTGACTATCCACTAAATATTTTAGTCTGGTTTATATACATAAAATTTTCTCTTGCTTCCTAATTGGGACCTATATATTCATCAAGGGACAAAATCAATTCATACTTATTAAAGCAGCGTATACTACACTTATTACTTGGCCTGATACATGCAGACTTACATTTATAATTTTTATGGAACTGTCTTATAATATGGTTAAGAAGAGAACAGAGAAAAATAATGAGATGATGACTATTATTATCTGGGCATTAGCTGGGGATACAGCTCAGTGGCATAAGTGCCTGCCTGGCAAGTGCAAGGTCCTAAGTTCAAGCCCCAATACCACAAAAATCAAAAACAAAAAACTCAAACCATATTATTTGGGTACTACATTATTTATTTCTGACCTGCTATAGTTCTTCTGGTTTTGTCTACTTCATCTAGCAAGCTATCATTCTACTTCATAATAGAAATAAACTAATTCTCCCAATTACTCCTCATTCCTCTTAACATTACAACAGGAGATAGTTCTCTGTGCTTATCTACTCAGTTAACAGTTTGAGTTGGGGTTTCACTACAGTTCAGACTAGTCTTGAATTTTTGGTCATCCTTCTGCCTCAGTCTCCCAAGTGCTGGGATTACAGGTGTGCACCACCATGATCAGGGGTGTGTGTGTGCATGTGTGTGTGTGTGTGTGTGCACGCGTGCGCACACAGACAGGGACTCTTGCTACAGAATTCACATTAGTCTCAATTACAGGTGTGCACCACCATGATCAGAGGTGTGTGTGTGTGTATGTGTGCACGCGCGCGCGCAGACAGGGACTCTTGCTACAGAATTCACATTAGCCTCAAATCCATAGTGACTTTCCTCCCTTAGCATCCCCCTAGCTTAGTTCTAAATTTTCATTAAAAAAAAAAAATTGGAGCCGGGCGTGGTGGCACATGCCTGTAATCCCAGCACTCGGGAAGCTGAGGCAGGATTGTTGTGAGTTCGAGACCAGCCTGAGCTACAAAGTGAGCTTAAGGCCAGCCTGAACTGCATAGTGAGACACTATCTCAAAAAAGAAAAAAAAAAAAATTGGGGAATGGTGGTTCCAGGAATCTAATTCAGGACCTCATGGTTGCCAGGCAGGTATTTTACCACTAAGCTAAATCTTTCGCCCCAGTTTTAAAATTTAAAAAAATCAGTTTTAAAAAATTCTTAAATTATTTTTCAGTTCCTTTTAACTTCTCTTGGAGTTCCCATTACCACTTACCAAGAAGGTGTGACAAATTGGAATTTTTGTATGATGTTCAGGGATAAAAAATGTTTCTACGCTCGTAAAAAGCTAACAACTATTATTTATGTATTATTACTTGGTTCCCATGATCTTTTTTTGAGGATGGGGTGGGCAAGGTCACATTTTAATCTAGGCTGGCCTTGAATTCATTATGTAGCCCAATCTGGCCTTGAATTGTGCATCAGACTCCTAAGTGATGAGATTATGGGTACACCACCCTGTCAACATAGTTTCCACTTCTTAAACATCTACCAAGCATGGACATTTATATTTTAAACACATAATTCAACTGGTACAGAAGATACCCAGCATCACAGACAATGCTTCACAAGTAGTGCTTTGGTCTCACATGCTATATACCTACATAAAAATTAAAAGTGTAAAATCTATTGCCACATTAATAAAAGTACTGTATTTTCCCTCTCTCTACATATCTATGAGGATCCAGAGTGAAAATCTTATCAGAAATATCCGTGATCAGGTATGGTAGCACATGCCTGTAATCTCAGAATATAAGAGGCAACAGAAGCTTGAGTTCAAATTCTTAAGTAGCAAGTTCAAAGTTAAACTGAACTACACATTGAGAATCTACCTCAAGATGAGATGGCTCAGTAGATAGAATAAGTGCTTCCCTGTCAAGCACAAGGGTCTGAGTTCAATCCCCAGTTCCGAAAAAAACAAACAAACAAACAAACAAACAAAAAAAAAAGGGAAAAACAACAAAAACGCAAGAAATATTTGGTTTACCTGGCAAATTCTATTCACATTAATTATCAACACTATTAAGAAAACAAGGGCTGGGGGGGGGGTGTAGCTCAATCGAGTGGTTGCCAAACATAATGCACTAAACCCTAGCTTTGATCCATGATGTTGCAAAAAACCAACTCACAGTAAAGCCAAAAAGAGACAGGCACAGTAGTACATCCTTGTAACTCATCTCCTTGGGAGTAAGACAGTAATACCACAATTTTGACTCCAGCTTGGGCAACAAAATGAGATCCTTTCTCAAAAAAATCAAGAAAGGATACTGTGAAGTACAGTTCAGCACTTCCTAGGTTCAGTCCCTAGTACCAGAAACAGCAAAAGTTGATGCACATTATTTAATTATGGGACATTATTTAATTTCCTTAGACTGAAATTGTAAACCTGTTTCTCTAGTCAGTAACAAAATAGCATTTTACATGGAAAAATACCTTCTTTGTAGGGGCTCCTGTGGATGGCACGTCAATTACAGAAGATGTATTAGTGTAGTTTTGTAAATAGGATCCATCTCCAGGACTTGGGGTTTCTAATGGCAAAATCCCAAAACTGAGAAGAGGTTGAAATCAAGGTGTCAAAAAGTCATCAAGGCATATATAAAGCAGCAGTATACTTAAATTAGAAGGTCTAAAAGGAAGAGAATGGCAAATCAGTCTGGGAGCAATGAGGACCTAGGGGGCAGATTAAAAATAAACGGAATGTAGACTACTCCACCCACCATAATTAAAATTGAAAAATATAAACAAACAAGGATCTAAATGGAGCAAGAACTACAAATCTCTTGAAATTTATCAGAAATGAACCGTGGCCTTTTTAAAGCTAAGATCCACATGACCAAATAACTTCAAATTTCTGGACTCTATGGAACTTAAGACACAATTATGGAGACAATGTCTCTGAAGACCACTGAATAATTATCTAATAATTATCAATACAATTATCCAGTGGTTTCTGGAGACACTGAAATATCACGGACATGCTATTTTAGTAGCACCTTGGCTCCAAGACCTCATTTACAGAATGTATTCTAGAAAATAACTTTTTACATATCTTCTGGGATAGGACCCTACAAGACACACAGACACATCTCTGCTAATTCCATATCAGTAGATGCTAACACTTCTTCCATGTCTTAGAGAAGAGTATTTTAATGATAATTTTGCAATCATTAAATCAATAACACATCAATAACTTCAGGGGTTCACTGTTGTCATCTGCTGATATGCAGCCATAAAGACAGCATCTTTTAATGCACAGAGTTTAAATTTTTTCCCCAATATTTAGTATTAAAACTTTGGCACATGTGCTGTGATGCTTTTATTTTACTTCATTTTCTGAAACAGAATGCCTCTATTTTCAGTGATTTAACAAGTGGCTCTCCATTTTAATTTGTATTACTAATCATATACATTATTAGAAGACAATTCAATATGATAACACATTTTGAAATATCTTTCGCATATCTTACCTTGGGGTTAGTGGGCTAAGGGTAGCTGGTCCTCCTAACAAACTTCGACCAGTTTTTGGTTTATTTTGAACCTGTTTAGATAATATAGAAGTTCCTGTTCCAAGAGGGACAGTGTCTGGTGAAATTACAGCTGAATCAATATAAGACACTGAAGAATCTGTATTCAAGGAATACTTTGAATTGGAAGATTCTAAGTTCAATCTGTTTAATTCCTGAAAGAGAAAATTTCTACCATGTCACCCACGATACATTACTATGTAATCATTCTTTTTAGTTCTCATGATATACTTTCAACAAAGTAGACGCACTTACAATTGTGTCCTGTGGTGTTTCTGTAAGAACAGTCTCAGGCTGTCTGTGAGATAAACTATGATTAGATACTAGTGTTGTACAAGAGTTGGGCAGACAGTTGCTAAAGTTCTGTATAGAGGTTAATTTAAATGTTTGGTCAGGATCTGGCTTTTCACCTGTGAAGACCAAAAAAAAAAAAAAAAAAAAAAAAAGGTATATTTGATTCTAAGGCAGTGATGACAACTAGGACCTAGTACCCAAACTGCAACCCCAAACCCACTTATTTCTTGCATAATGCCAACATGGCAATTGAACCTGAATACTGAGGTTCTGGGTTTACAAAAACAACTGTTACCCAATACCTGCCTATGGGGGAACTGGTTCATGTCTGCTGAAGCACGTGTGGCATATGTTCACCATTGCTGTTGTAAAGGATAATCTCTTTCTAACTATGCATAAATGATAATAACCATTTGAGTTTTAAAATTCTGTCCATTTTTGCTAATCAAATTTTCATATACACCCTAACCATCTATTAACTTATAAGAGTTAACCTCTCTGGTAAAGATACAAATTTAGGAAGTAAATTAAATGATAAGGATACTAGTTTTAATTATAGTAAATCACAGAAGATGTAGATTTCTGTTTGTCCAAAGCAGAAAACAACATCTCATTTTTGCAAGATAGGGAGTGATTGGAGAACCAAAATTCATTAAAGGTTGAAGCACTTCTGTACACACAGCCACATACATATTGAGATATTATCTCTAAACATTGTCTAAGTCTTACTTATCTGAAAGTTTCTGCTCTAGGTACTTTACTGATTTATATTTTTACTGTAATTTGCACAAGTCTCCAGAAGTTAACAGGGAGGAAAAAAAAAAAAAAGAAATGGAACCCTCCTTGACATCTCCCCAAACCTACCTATTTCACATAATGATTCAAAGGGAGACCAGAGGAAAGGATTTAAACTAAGGCTCTTTTGGTAACATTCTGATCCTTTGGCAAGCCGATCTGTCTTGCTGTAAAGATAAACAATACATTAAACAAGGTTTAATCCCCCAAACCCTTTATTATAGACAATCTTTGGTACAGAAAACTAGGCAAGTTTTACATTTAAATTATGAGTGCACTCTTTTCCGCCTACTACCTGGGACTGAATCCAGGACTGGGGCACATCAGGCAAGCACCTAAGCTACTACTGAGCTACATTCCCAGCCTTTTTACTTTTATTTTGAGACTGCATCTTGCCCAGCTGCCCAGGGTGGATTTGAACTTAAAATGTTTCTCCTTCACCCTCCTGAATGGTTGGGATTATAGGCATATGCCACTCAATCTGTGCCAACAGCACTTTTTTTCTTTCTTTGAGACAAGGTTTCACTATACAAATTCAGATTGGCCTTAAACTCACTTTGTAGTTCAGGATGGCCTCAAACTGCAGTGATCCTTCTCCCTCAACCTCCTAAGTATTGGGATTACATGGATATACCTTAAAGGCATTTTTCTTGGTATTTCCCTAAACTATGTATTTTTTAAATCACTTTTGATCTCTATTAGTTGAACTTAAAATTCAAGGGAAAGCAAGTAAAACATGAATTAAAAGAAATTCTAATGAAATAAACTCTCACTGACTTATTTTTAATTTCTTGGCAGATACAAGAGTTACTGAGTGAGATATAGAGAAGATTCAGTTACTTCAGCTTACTCCCTTTTTTGGGACAGGATCTCACTATATAGTTCAGGTTGGCCTTGAATCATGTAACTGAGGCTGGGCTCAAACTTGTGGTGATGCTCCTTCCTCAGCCTCCTGAGTGTTTAAACTGCAAGTTTGTATCACCATAGCTGGCTTTATTCTCTATGATACCCTATGGCAATTCTGAAAGTTATTTAAAATGTTTTAAATATGACATTTAATTTTTTTTTTTTTTTGATTTTTTAGGGAAGGGTTTACAGAGTCTTTAGGGTTTCACTACTAGATCAGACTTGTACTGATCCACCTGTTTACAGCCTCCCAAAAGCTGGGATTACAGGTGCGTGCCACCACACCCAGTCTCATTTGCCATCTCAGTGTGCCCTGGGGGTGAGGCTAGTATAGCAAGCCTGGGATCAAACCACCAGCCTCTGAGCCTGCTTGCAACACTTAACATAATTACCAAATTTGAAAGGGCTGATGTGTAGCTCAGTGGAAGAGCACTTGTTTAACATGTACCAGGCCCTAGGTCTGATCCCTAGTGCTCCTAAGTAAATAAACAATCAGATTCCTTTTTTAACAAAGTAGGAGTAATGGTGACTCTTCATGAAAACAAATTTGTACTTCTAATAAAGTGTACAAAGGTTTGCATTTGTAATCTAGGCAATAAGCATGGAACATATGTACTTGGAACAATGTGGGAATTAGCTGAATGACACTGCTGCCTCCAGAGCTTTTACTGTTTTATTTCTTTTTCTTTTCTTTTCTTTTTTGCAGAACTGGGGATTGAACTCAGATCCTTGCACTTGCCAGGGAAGCGCTTATCCCACTGAGCCAACACCCCAGCCCTACTGTTTTATTTCTATTGTGTTTTTTGAGACAGAGTCTTGTTATGCAGCTTAGGGTGGCTTAGTTTGTAGCCCAGGCTGGTCTTGAACTCATGACGATTCTTCTGCCTCAGCCTTCCAAGTGTTAGGATTACAGGCATGTGCCACCATGCTTGGCCTCAGAACTTTTAAATAGGAGAGAAAAAATTTATAATGAGAATCTTTGGAGCTATCAGGTAAAAAAATACTAATTAATTTTTCAAATACCCCAAATATTAAATGGAAAACAGATATAGCAATTCCCCTACAGTCCCTTTGAAGTTTTACAGAGGACCAGGTAGATAACCAACATCTTCAAAGGAACCTCATGAAATGAAACTATTAATTAAAATATATGTTTACTGTGGAATTGTTACTAATATCTCAAAGAACTGTAGAGAAGATTCCTTTGGGTAAGTAGATATTTATTTTCTAAATTTTCAACAAGGCAGAAAATTTAAATGATATAATAAATAAGTCTGGGCTAGGCATTTAGCTTAATTTTTTTTCTTTCTGTATTTTATCGAAGGGGCTACAGGGTGTTCAGGCTCTCAGTACTATATTGGACTTGTAGTGATCTGCCAGTTTCACAGCTTCCCAAAGGATTATAAGCATGCGCCACCTCACCCAGTCTCAACTGCTGTCTAAGCATGCCCCGGTGAGGGGCTGGTGGAGCTGGCATGGCAGGCCTAGGGATTGAACCCCTGGTCCCTGCTTGCAGGTGCTTTAATCTGCTGAGCTACATGGCTGGCCTAGGTAGTTAGCTTAGTGGTACAGCTGCGTTTAATTTCCAGACCTAAAACAATAATAATAAAAAGGAAAATAAAGGGGGTAAAGAAGAAGAAAACAAAAAAAGGAGAGAAGGGAGGGAAAAGGAACAGAGTAGACAAGAGAGTAAAGGACACCAGCTAGAAGATATCTAGCTCCTCATATCTGCCAAATTTAATCCAATTAAACTTATGGACAGAGAGAGAGAGAGCAGGACGAGGAAGTAGAAAATACAAATTTTGTCCAAGTCTATACCTAAAACCAGGTGATTTTTGTTTTTTTTTTTTTTTTAATGTGGCTGGCTCAGCGCCCCCTATGGGTGCGGACAGCAAGTGAATGCCCAGGGATCGAACTGGTCCCTGCACTTGCCTAAGCAGGTACCTTAAACTGCTGAGCTATCTTGCCACCCTCCTCCACATGGTGATTTTTTCTTAAAGGACAGAATTGCCACAAGACTAACTTAGTCATCTACCAGGAATTAGAGATGTTAATAAAAGTAGGAAATAAAAAAGGGGGCATTAAAAAGGCCTTTTCATGAAAGTAATAGGGCTAAAAAAGGCAAATCAATGGTTAAAAACATTTAACATAAGGCTAAAAAAAGAGCTGGGCATGGTTACAGATTACCCCTGTAATCTGAACACTTGGGAGGTTGAGGCAGAAGGATCACTGAGTTCAAGATCAGCCTGGGCTACAAAGTAAGCTCACGGCGAGCCTGAACTGCATAGGGACAGCCTGTATTAAAAAGCCAAAACAAACAAACAACAACAAAGAAACAGGTGTGGTACACCCCTGAAAACCCAGCATAGGTGATCCTTGATAATGAAGTCTCTTTACAATAATACTTAAATTATATTTTTCTTTTTAATTAATTAGCAAAAGAAAACTTTTATCTTTTGGGGGGGATATGAGAATTAAACTTACGACCTTGCACTTGTGAGATAGGCATTGTGCCACTAAGCTATATCCTTAGCCCTCAACTTTTAATAAGCTAGCACACTGCCTTCCCCCATCCCCCCCATTTAAGAATTTGGTACATGGTCTCACTATGCAGCTCAGACTCTTAGTGATCTTCCTGTTTTCAGCCTCTGCAGTGCTGGGATTACAGGCATACCACCATGCCTAAACTTGTTCGCTGAATCAGTGTGCCTCAGAGGCAAGGCTGGTGCAGCATGCAGGACAGGGATTGTACCCTGGTTCCTGCACTTGCCAAAGCACTTGCCTAGTCCACTGAGCTATCTTGCCAGCCCTTTATTTGTCTTTGTGAGACAGGGTCTCTTTATGTAGCTCAGGCTAGCCTTGAGCTCATTTTGTAGCCCAGGCTAGTCTCAAACTTACAGTGATCCTCCTGCCCCAGCCTCTCTAGTGCTGGGATTACAGGTGTATGCTACCACATCCAGCTTGTTGTACCACTTAACTATATTTCCAGCCCTGGCAAGGCTAATTTTCATAGTAAATTTGATTTATATATGATTTAATGAATAATCCATGAAACATATTTCAAACCAAATTAGTATGTGCTAAGGGATTAGATTCACACACATACATGCTGATAGGTATAGACGTAAGAGCTAACTGGTGAAGAAGTCAAATAAGGAATTATAATCTAACCTGGGAAATAAAATCTCTATCAAACAGGAAAATAAAAGGGACAGAGAATCAATAAAAGTTAAACAGATCTGGGTGTTCTAAATTTAGATAGTAGTCAAATAGGAAAATAAAAGGGACAGAGAATCAATAAAAGTTAAACAGATCTGGGTGTTCTAAATTTAGATAGTAGTTTTACTAAATGGGTCACTATATATAAAACCCCACAAGGAGTTTCCTAAGGAGTTAAGATGATACAGAAATCAGATTTATTTTTTTGATGGTACCAAGGACTGAACTCAGGACGTTACACATGCCAGGCAAGCACTTATTCCACTGAGCTATCTCCCCAGCCCCCCAATCAGATTTAATACCCATGATGTCTTAAACATTTAAGTTTCATGTATTACTGCAGAAAATGAGATCAATAAAATTATACCAAAATACAGGAGACAGAAAGAAAAATTTAACATGTCCTAGCTACAAATCTACAATGTGTGTGTCTAGAAATACACATGGGGGATACGTGCTTACATGACATAAATGTAGAGCCTGGCATGGTGGGAAACAAAGACAGGAGGACTGCTGCAAGTTCAGAGCCAGCCTAAATTATGTATGTAGCAATACTGCAACTTGAAAAAAAAAAGTATATGATGTCTAAAATAAAAGCCAGTTTGGAGGGGGCTGGAGAGATGGCTCAGTAGAATAAGCGCTTCCCTGGCAAGTGCAAGGGCCTGAGTTCAATCCCTGGTTCCACCCAAAAGAAAAAAAAAGCCAATTTGAGGACCTGACTGTTCCATTTTAGATATGTCACCACTTTTATGATTAAGAATAATCTAAAATCTTTTGTTAGGTAAGAACTGGCTTACACAACACATCCATACATACTGCATACTTTCCTCACAATCTGGCCCAACTGTACTTTCAAAAATGTTAATAATTTTAATTATAAATAATTGGTCATAGAAATGTAACACTAGATTTTAACATTTTCCTTTCATTTCTACTTTAATTTGGAATAATTTTAGATTCATATAGAAGTTGCCGAAGTGGCTGTGTTCATAACCTTCACGTAACTCCCCAATAAGTCTTGTTCACAATCACACTGTAATTACTAAAGCTGGGAAACTGTCATTAATGTAATACTTTGAACCACAACCCACAGTTGGATTTTAGCAGCTTTTACACATGCTCACTTGTATGTATATAGTTTTATAAAATTTTATCACATTTACAGATTTAACATTCACTACAATTAAGATACAAAACATTCAGGAAAAACCCTTCAGCTATCTCTTTAGTTATAATCTCATTAACCTTAACCTCTCAAAATCATTCATCAGTTCTTCAACACCGTAATTTTTTCATGCTACATAAAATTACATGTTATACTTATTCTTTTGTATGCTTTTTTCTTCTGACTAAAAAATTGAACACATTATAAGTAAGTTTTGAATAAGGAGATAAAAAGTGGACTGGAATGAATATTCAGTTAAGTCAATCTATACCCTTAATAAAATTATGGAAGAAATTTTACAAAACCACATAGAATGTAAACTATTAGAATTTTTTTTTTTTTTTTTTTGGCAACTGCCCTAATGTTATTATCTAAATCACTATGTATCATCAGTTTATTCCTCTTCATTGAAGAGCAGTAGTTCATCATATGGAAGTTAATTCATTCAAACATCGAATTTAGAAGCGTTTTTTTTTTTTTTTTTTTAGGCTGGCTCAGGCTGCCTTAAGGGAGGGTCTAGTGCCATATGTGGAGCTGGGGACTGACAGTACCCTGGGACTGACTTTGCGTTTGCCTGTGAAATCAGTTTAAACAACTGATCTAACAGGCAAGGACACCTAACCCAGCCAAAATGTATAAGGGATCCTATTGCTTTGTATCCACACCAGCACTTGGTATTGATAGTTTTTTGAAATGTAAGTTTATTGGTACAATTTAGGAATACAAAATGACATTCATTATAGAGAATTTGTTATCTGTACATGATATATCTTGTTTTTTTCTCCCCTGCCCTTCCATTCTGTCTCTATAATAATCTTCCCCACCCTGTTCACAAAGCTCAGCTGTTTTACCCTTCCTTTTTGTTATGGCTTATGTCTAGGTGTCCCCCCAAAGCTTAATGTAGTTATAGGCAGACTTCTACAGGTTGCCATTAATTCATGATCCAATGCTGGGGTTATGGGTATAAGTGCTACACCTGCCTTGGGGCAGACAGCCTGGATGTAGGATAAGGAAGGAAGAGAGGCTTGCTCTCACTTCTGCTGCTGCTGTTGCCACTGCTCCTCCCTTTGCTCTTGGCCGTTTTCCACTACCATGAAGTGCTGCCCTCTTCCATGTGCTGTTCTTAGAGCCAACTACTTATGGACTGAAACCTCCACAAACTCTGAACTAAATAAACCTTTCCTTCCTTAATTCTGAGTGTCCAGTATTTGTCCCAGCAGAGAGAAAAGTAATCAAGACACTTTCTCATTGTTTTCTTTTCCTTTCTTCTCCCCCCAAACCAACTGTCCTTTTATTTTTGAACAATTTCTTATCCCACAATATCTGTTGGACATTTATGAGCTTATTTACATCTTCAGTTTCTCACAACAAGAGATAAGGTGATATTTACACGTGTGTCTGATTTATTTCATTCATGATTATGGTCTCAAGGTTCATCCAGTTAGCTGTAAATGTCTCAATTTTACCTTTCTTTGTGGCTGAGTAATACCCCAGTATACAAAAAACAAAAACAAACAACAACAAAAAACCCCACAACTTTTATTTATTCATTCACTGGTTTATGGGCATTTAGGGTGCTTTTAAGATTTAACTATTATAAACTGTGCTATTATAAACATGGGTAGCATCTATCACTGTGGTATGACAGCTTTGAATTCCTCTGAGATTTCCTAGAATATACTTCCCTAGCTGGGTGAAATGGCACTAATCCCAGTTTTTTTGAAGAATCTCCACACTGATTTCTTTTTTTTTTTTTTTTTTTGTCTTTTTGAGACAGGGTCTCACTATGCAGTTCAGGCTGGCCTTAAGCTCACTTTGTAGCTCAGGATGGTCTTGAACTCACAACAATCCTCCTGCCTCAGCCTCCCAAGTGCTGGGATTACAGGCTTGCGCCACCACGCCCGGCCCTCCACACTGATTTCTATAGTGGTTGCACCAGCCCACACTCCTACCAACAGTGGAGAAGGGTTCCTTTTTCTCTACAATCTTGCTAGCATTTTTTTTGAATCTCAGCCTAATTTTGCTTTTCTCAATGACCAGTGATGTTGAACATTTTTTTCATATTATTTGTTTGCTGTTTGTACTGTCATCTCAGTTGTGCATTTTTAGATTGGATCTTTTAATTTGTAGGGTTTGACGTTTTAGTTCTTCATATGTTCTAGATACTAATAAATGGTGGTAAAACTGGCTTTCTACATGTTGCAGACTATTACCACACAACACACCAAAATAAAAATTGATCAAAGAACTAAATATTAAAAGAGAAACATCAAATCTGTTAGAAGATAGCATAGGTAAGCATTTGGAATGGGTAGATACAGGTAGATATAAATAGGTAAACAGGTGGAGGCAGAACTCAGGATGTTGCGTTTGCCAGGCAAGCACTTATTCTACTGAGCTGTCTCCCAGGCCCTATGGGATCTCATCTTATTAAAAAGCTTTTGCATAGTGGAAGAAATCACCAACAGAGTAACAACAATGGGAAAACAATCTATGTCAATAGTTTTTATCTGAGCTATTCTAAATGCATGGTGATTTTATGTATCCTTCCTTCAAGGTTCATCTTTTTATTTGCTCACTTGTCACCCACATAATCTTCTTTAATTGTCTATTCAAGTATTTTGCCCATTTTGAGTTGTTTTTATTGAATTCTTTATATATTCTAGATACCACATACATTATATGATTTACAATTATTTTCTCTCAGACTTATATTTTCATTTTCTTTTGCAAAGTAGAGCTTTAATTTTGCTGAAGATAAGTTTTTTTTTCTTTTAGGTACTGTCTTAGATGCAATGCCTAAGAACACTGGCCTAGTTCGAAGTTTTATATTTTATTTTATTTTTTTTCATTTATTTTTATTTTATTAAAATACAAATGTCAATCAGACAGTTTTAAGACACCTTAACCATACACATTAGATGAATTAATACATTGCAAACTGTTTTCTTGAAGTTTTATATTTTAAACTATGAATCATTTAAATATTTAATAAAGTATAAGGTTAGATTACAGTTCATTTCTTTTGGCTATGGATGTCCAGTAACATTATTGTTGAAAAACAAATTTGTTGGGTATTACTTTTCCACAAAATTTTAACTTGTATGAAAATTCAGTTGACCATGAGATACATTTTCAATTCTAATCACACAATAATTCTTTCCTGCTTTGTTTTTGTGTTATACTAAGGACTGAACTCAGGGCCTCATGCATGCTAGGCAAATGTGCTACTACTGAACTATATCCTTATCTTGAGGTTGCATTGTAATTCTCTAAAATTTTTTGGAAAACTACATTATTTTTCTGTATCACTAGATTTTCTTTTGAACCTACTTTGTTGAGAATTTTTGAGCCTATGTTTACAGGGAATGCTGATCTACAATTGGGAGATGGACATAGTCTTTAATATTTATCTGCTGTCAAACCCTAGGCCTTGCCTATGCGACCCAACCACCTTGCCTTCTAAGTACACCCCCAGATCTTTTATAATCTTTGGGGTTTTTTTCCCCTGAGACAGGGTTCTGCTGTCAGGTGATGCTGACCTCATAAAAATTACTTTGGGAGTAATCTTGTTTTCTCAAGATGATGGGAGTATCATCTTGTTTTCTGGGAGAGATATGTACAATATGGAAGAATGTTTTCTTTCATAATTTTAGAAATAGTCAAATTAATTTAGATTACTATTTCTGATTTTTTTGGGGGGGGCAGAACTGGGGATTGAACTCAGGCCCTTGTGCTTGCCAGGGAAGCACTTATTCCACTGAGCCATCTCCTCGGCCCCTGGATTACCATTTCTTCAGGAATTTTTTTTTAAAGGAAATTCTAATAATATGTGATTTTCTTATTTTAAAAAGAAGAATTTCAAAACAAAATAAGAGGGTAACCATGGTTAATACATTGTGTATTGCTATCTTTAAATTACTCAGAGTACAAGATATAGGCACTTAACTGTCCAAACAATATTACCACAGTCTTTCTTCTCAATGAACAGAGAAATGAGAAAAATAATTATCTTACTTACCATTCATATATAGTTTCCCCCTTTTCTCCTTTGCCCCATCCCAGTTTCTCTATGAACAGTTTCTTTAGATTTTATAGTATCTACTGCACATTTAGGATTTTATTCACTCTTTCAGCTTTTCACACTAGGGAGATACATGATGTTTGCAAATAAATGTCCGGCTTATTTCACTTATGAGTATGGTGTTGAGGTACATCTATTTACCTACAGAAATCTCCAATTTATCCTTTTTAATGGCTGAGTAGTAGTCATTGTAGAAAAAGACCACATTGTTTTTTATCCATTTCTCAGCTGATGGGCATTTGAATTTAGCTATTACAATTGTGCTACTATAAATATGGGTATACATCTATCACTGTGGGATGATGCTTTTATTCTTCAGGGAAGATCCTGGAAAGGGAAAGACTAGGTCTATTGGGACCTTCAATTCTAGTTTTTGAGGAATTTTCACAATGATTTCAACAGTGATTGCAGCAGGTTATTCAACCCCCAACATTGGAAAAGGGTTCTTTCTCTCCCTACAGCCTCCCCTGCAATTTTTTTTTTTTTTTTAAATACATTGGTACAGGATCTCACTACGTAGCTTAGACTCATAGTGATCCTTCTGTTTTCAGCCTCCCCGGTGCTTCTCCAGCATTTGTTATAGGTTGACTTCTTGATATTAGGCATTTTTTCTGAGGTGAGGTATTTCTGGGGTAAGAGAGAATCTCAGTGTTGTTTTGATTTGCATCTTGTGAATGAACAGTGATGTTAAACACTTTTTCATGTATTTATTTGCTATATTTCTTTCTAAAGTATATATTCATCTCCCAAGCCCATTTTTGGACTGGGACTTTTAAATTTGAAAGATCTGCTATTTTAAAGTTCTTTATATATTCTCAAAAGTAATACTCTAAAAGAACAGCTGTCAAACATTATTTCCCACATAGTGGGCTGTTTCTTCAATCTGTTATTGGTTTCTCTTGCTGTGCAAAACCTTTTTAATAAGATGAGATCCCAGTTGATTCTTTGTGATAGCTCCCATGTGATCAAGGTTTTATCCATAAATTCTTTGCCTCCCCAATGTCTTTAAGAATTTTATCTAGTCTATCAGCGGATTTAATGTTTGTTTTAATATTTACACCTTTCACCCATCTCAAATTTAGTGTAATACATAGTAAAAGGCAAGAGTACAATTTTAAGGGACTGGAAGAGAGCTCAGTGGCTTAAGTGCCTGCTTAGCAAGCACAAGGTCCTACGTTTGATTCCCACTACTGAAAGAAAAAAAAAAAAGTAGGATTTTAATATCTGGCATGTGAAGATCCAGTTTTTCCAGCACTCTTTATTAAAGAGGCTATCTTTCCTCCCATGAATATTTCACACCTTTGTCAAATGTAACATGGCTGGCTATCTTGAGTTGTTTTTGCACGTTTTCATTGATCCTTGGGTCTGTTTTTTTTCTTCCTTTTTCTTTTTGCCAGTACCATGCCGTTTTTATCACAGTAACTTTATAGTGTCATCTGAACTCGGGGATTGTGATGTCCCCTGTCTTGCCTTTGGTTGTACAGAATTGCCTTTGCTATTTAGGTCCCAAATGAATTACAGGATTGTTTTCTCTACAGTGAGATATGCTGTTGGAATTTTGATTGGAACTGCATTAAATCTTTATTTAGAGGTACAGTAGTCACTTGCTATTTCACGGATGAACTTTCGTGGACTCACTGTTCTGTGGATTTTCAAAAAATATTAATCTAAATCATTTATCATGGATTTTTTGCTGTATCAAAGGATTCTGCAGTACCACACATTATACGTAGGTCTCAAAGACAATATGCAATGTATTAATTATTGTAAATGTCCTAATAACCTGTTTTGAAACTGTTTCATCACTGTTTTCTTTTTTCACATTAAAGTGAATAAAAATTTAAAAAATTACATAGGTTTATGAGTTTAGAAAATGGTCAAGAACATCAGAAGTGTGTTTCATTTATTTATTTATTGGCAGAATCAGGGATTGAACTCAGACCCTTGTGCTTGCCAGGGAAGCGCTTATTCCATTGAGCCATCTCCCCAGCCCCAGAAGTGTTTTTTAAAGTGCAGGAAAGGTTTACAAGAGTGTTGGAAGGGTTTATAAACCATACATATATATTACTGTTCATATGTATTCATGAATTATGAGTTATATTTTATTCATAAATATAACATCACTACTTCATTGATTTTTCATTTACCACTGGGTCTGGAATGTAACCTTTATGATAAGCCAGGGACCAATGTATATGGCCATTTTTACTATATTGGTTTTTCCTACCCAAGAGCAAGGGATAGCTTTCCACTGCTTGATATCCTCTTTAAGCGCCTTTTTCAGGGGCCGGGGAGATGGCTCAGTGGAATAAGCACTTCCCTGGCAAACTCAGGGGCCTGAGTTCAATGCCTGGTTCTGCCAAAAAAAAAAAAAAAAAAAAAAAAAGAGCTTCTTTTTCAGAGTACTAAGCTTTCAATGTAGAGATCTTTTACATCCTCTGTTAGACTGATTCTTACAGATTTCATTTCTTGGATACTATAGTGAAAGGCAGTTTCCGTAATTTCCAATTTTTACCTCAGTCAATTTCTTGTTTGTATGCAGAAAGGCTACAGATTTTTGAGTGTTGACTTTATATCCAGCTACTCAATTTGCTTATTAAATCTAACAGTTTAGTGTAGTTTTTTTTTTGGTTTCCTAGAGTATCATATCCTCCTGAAATAATGATAGCTTAACTTCTTCCTTTCATATCATTATTTATTTTCTCTTGTCTAATTGCTCTGGTTAAAGTTTTCAGGACTATGTTGGAGTAGAGACAGTGGACATCTGTGTGCTGTTCCTGATTTTATTTTTTATTTTTATTTATTTATTTATGTTTGTGTTCTTGAGACAGGGTCTCACTATGCAGTTCAGGTTGGCCTTAAGCTCACTTTGTAGCTCAGGCTGGTCTCTAACTCACAACTATCCTCCTGCCTCAGCCTCCCAGTGCTGGGATTATAGGCGAGCGCCACCACGCCCGGCTTGTTTCTGATTTTAGAATGAAAGTTTTTAGTTCTTGTCAACTAATATGTTAGCTGTTCACTTGTCATAAATGACCTTTATTAGAATGAGATAAAGACCATCTGGGGCTGTTGAGATGATTCAGTGGAATAAGTGCTTCCCTGGCAAGTGCAAGGGCTTGAATTCAATCCCCGGTTCTGCCAAAAAAATAAACAAATAAATAAGTACCTGTGTGGCAAGCACAAGGGAGTTCAATCCCCAGTACAAAAAAAGGAAAGAAAAGGGCTGGGGAGTTGGCTCAGTGTAATAAGCGCTTCTCTGGCAAGTGCAAGGGCCTGAGTTCAATGCCCGGTTCCAGAGAGAGAAAAAGAGAGAGCGAGAGCAGAAGGAAGGAAGGAAGAAAGAAAGGAAGGAAGGACATCATGTATTCTGATTTTCTGTAGCTTGTTTTGTTTTCTAACTTGAATGGGTGCTGGGATTTGTCAAAAGCCTTTTCTATATTCACTGACATGTACATCTGATTTTCATCCTTGGCTCTGTTGATATGGTATATTACATTTCATTTACACACATTGAACCATTCTTGCATCCCAGGGATAAAGCTCACTTGATCATGGTATATTATCTCCTTGATGATTTGCTGCATTCTGTTTGCCAGTATCTTACTGAGGATTTTTGCATCTATGTCCATTAGGGAGATTGGCCTATAGTTTTCTCTTTTGTTTGTTTTGCGCTAGATTTCGAAGCAAGGCAATGCTTACTTCCAGGAATGAATTAGGGAGTCTTGCTACCCTTTCAATTTCATTAAAGAGTCTGAGGAGTATTGGCAATAAATCGTTGGTAAATTTATGGTAAATATAAGTGGTAAATTCATCAGGACCAGGGTTTATCTTGGTTTTTAAATTAATTTCCAAATTTGTTGATTGATAGTGGTTTATTTTAGGACTTTTGTATCTTGATTTAGCTTTGGTAATTCACATGTATTTATGAATCTGTTCATTTTTTTCTGCATTTTCCATCTTAATAGAATATGTTCTCAAAGCAGACATAGATGACCTGGATCAAGATACACTGTAATTTCATTACTAATTGCATGAATTTGAGTCTTTTTCCTTTTTTTTTTTTGATAAGGAAGGCTAACAGTTTGTCAATTTTATTTAGTAAAAGACAAAAGATTTATATGATCTGAAGAGAAATAAGAGTATTGTCAATTTTATTTAATCTTTAACAAAAATAATTTTTATTCATTGATTCTTTGTAATGGTTTTCTAGTCTTCAATGCATTAATTTCTGCTCTGATTTTTATAATCTCTGTCATGAAAGCTTTTGCCTTAGCCTGCTCTTCTTTTTCTAGAAATTAGAGGTTCAATATTAAGTTGTTTATTTGAGCTTGCTTTTCCTGATATGGATGTTCTCTGCTATAAATTTCTTTCTTAGAACTATTGTCAATATGTCCCATAAATTCCAGTGTGTTGTACTATTGCTATCATGTAATTGTAGAAATGGTCTAATTTGTTCATTTCATCTGTAACCCACTGGTTGTTCAAGAGAGTACTGTTTAATTTCCTTGTGTTTATGAAGTTCTTGTGGTTTCTTTTGCCATCAAGTCCCAAATTCATTCCACTATGGTCTGATAATATGCATAAAATAATTTTAATTCCTTTGCATTGGAGAAAGTCCTATGCATACCAGAGAAGAATGTATATTCTGATGTGGGGTGGAACACTCTGTAGACATCTACTAGGTCTATTTTTTTTTTTTTTTTTTTTTTTTTTTGCAGTACCTGGGGATTGAGCTCAGGACCCTGCACTTGCCAGGTAAGCACTTACTCTACCGAGCTACCTCCCTGGCCCCTAGGTCCATTTGTTACCATTTGATTATATCTGCTTGCCATTTTGTTACATTTGGTTCAATTATAATATTTCATCACTGATTTTTTTTGTCTAATTGATCTGTTTCAGTGGTACCTTGTAATCCCCCATAACAACTGTGAACTGCTCATTTGATTTTACTTTTTTTAAAAATGTAATTTGTATAAGGTCTCACTACTCTGCTCAGACTCTTAGTGATCCTCCTGTTTTCAGCCTCTCCAGCACTAAGATTAGAAGCGTGCGCCACCACATCCACTCTGTCGCTGGCTCAGCATACCTGGGGCCAGGGCTGGCATGCAGGACCAGGGATAGAAATCCAGTTCCTGCATTTGCCTAAGCAGGCGCTTAGTCCATTGAGCTATGTTGTTGGTCCTTCATTTGATTTTTCATGCCTGTTAATATTGGTTTTATAGTTAGCTGTACTGATATTCGTTGCATATATATTTATGGTTTTTATTAGCTTCCTCTTGGATTGTTCCTTTCGCAAGGATGTAGTTATTTTCTTTGTCTCTCCTATTCAGCCTTGTCTTGAAATTCACTTCAGATCCTAAGTTTAATCCCGTGTAACCAAAAAAGAAAGAAATTTACTTTGATCCATTCTGTCAGTCTATATCTTTTGATTGGTGAATTGTGGGCATTAACACTGAGGGTTATAACCGATATATATTGCAGTCATGTTATTCTCCTGTTGATGGCTCCCTCTTTTCCTTCCCTTTGTTTGATGGTTTGTCTTGCCTGATAGATTCCTTCTGTTGCTGTTGATGAAACTATTCTTAGCTTTTCCTAGAATATCCTTCAAAACATTCTGCAGTGCTGGATTGGTGGTCATGAATTTCTCCAGACATTAGTTGTCATGGAAGAATTTTATTTCTCCATCCATTTTGAAGGATAGTTTAGGGGGTACATAAATCCGAGTTGAAGGTTGTTTCCTTTAGGACTTGAAATATTTCACTCCAAACTCTGTTTGACTTAAGAGTTTGTATTGGGAAGTCAGCTGTGATTCTGATCACAAGTGCAAATTGAAGCCCATGGAGAGAATAAGGGGAGGAACTTCAAGGAAGATAGAAGAGAAAGCCAGCAGTTCCTTCTCCCTGAGACTGGACTCACTGCACAAGACGAATTCAAACCTGACAACCCCAGAGGCCTCCACAGAGAGGTACAGCACTAGAAGGGAGCAGCACATGTACAGGACTACACTAGCTGGCAGAGAGTACTAAGGGGTAAGTTCTCTTATTCAAGACAGCACATGTCTAGAAGCCATTTGGAGAAAAGCCAGCTGAGCTGAGAACTGAGAGCAACTCCTGGCTCCATCTAGCAGCTCCTAACTGAGCTCAGACCTAAAGAAGGTGCACTTATGGCTGCAGATGGAATGAGTCTGGTCTTAGCTAGAAGGTGCAGGCTGACTGAGATTATCCAGTACCCCACCAGAAAGTGACTGCTGGCTTGCTGGGATAGATTGGCCCAGGTTAGGACTCTGTCTCCACACGTTTATCAGTGACAGCAGAGACATACCTGGAAGTGAATAGTTTTCCTTTTGTTCTTTTGTTGGGGCTTTGTTTTAGTTGGGTTTTTTTTTCTCCTTCATTGTTTGATGTTTAGTGAAAACATGGTTTCTAGCCTATTTGTGATAGTGGTTTTGTTGTTCTTATCTCTTCCCTCTTTTATTTCCCTCCAGTCTTCTGCACCAGTTTCCCAAAGTTAGCATGATTCACTTTTGTCTTCCATCCTCTAACCAAGGTCCTCTAATCTCTTCTTCTACTTCTTCTATGTTTTCTCTAACCCCTGAGGGTAAAATTTACATAGTAAGTACATATATACTTAATTTTGCTCCAGTCTTCTGCAACAGTTTCCCAAAGTTAGCATGATCCAGTTTTGTCTTCCAGCCTCTAACCAGGTCCTCTCTAATCTTTTCTTCTACCTCTTCTGTGTTTTCTCTAACCCCTGAGGGTAAAATTTACATACTAAGTACATATATACTATATATGAGTTTCTGTCTGTTTTAGATTTTGTTATATTACTATAAATCTAGTTCATATGGTTAAAAGTAGCAAATTAATGGTAGCAGTTTGTCATTTTCAAGGTGTATTTGATGCAATTCTCTTTGGTCATGGTACCATAGGGAAAAGTGATATAGTGGTTCTAAATAGCTGTTCTTTCTTGTGTTACAAGACTGAGGTTGACTCACAAGAGAAAATATTGTGGCACAGTGCCAAAGAACTAGAGGCTGGAACAAACAGGAAGTAACTTCTCATCCTCAACAAATTGAACATGTATGATTTTGCAACAGACTCTAACCCCCAACACCAGTTACCTCTGAAAGATACCTTAGAGAAGTAGTCATTTCCTACGAACTCTTAAATGCTAGTAATAAAGCAGCCTACCAAAGGCAATTTAGTAGCATCACCCCAGGAATTTTTTTTTTATTTAAAAAAAAAAGAAATTCACTTAAACAAGATGCAACCCCAGACACGCTGTTCGCCAAAGGCAGATCCAGTGGGTAGTGAAGTGGGACAATCTAAAAGCCATATACCTGGCCACTCTGAAGTGTTAACTCAAAACAATTGAATGAGGCTTTTGTAAAAATTGAATCACAAATAATTTCTCAGATAAATTCATTAGTGTCCACAATGAAAACTATGCTTAATAACTAAAGCAGATAAAGACCAAAAAAAAGAAGAGCTTAAGAAAAGTTGGAAGCCTTGAATGCATAGCAGAGGAACGAAATGGAATACATAAGGCAGATTCAAGCAGAGGTCCAGGAGAATAAAACTTACATTGAAAGTATCTGCAGCAGGGCCAGGGAGATGGCTCAGTGGAATAAGCACTTCCTTGGCCCTGAGTTCAGTTCCCAGTTCCACCGAAAAAAAAAAAAAAAAAAAAAAAAAACATCATTAGGAGGGAGGCTCTAGGAAGGACACTGAGCCAGCCTGCTGGTGACTCTGAAAGTATCTGCAGCAGGATAAGCCAATGCAAGGGCAGGATCTCAGCTAATAGAAGACAGGCTGTGGTTAGCAGTCATAAAAACAGAGATTCCTCAAAAATGGCAAGGAACCATGCCAGATTAATCCAGCAGCTGCTAGATCAAGCAAAAAAGAATAACTTAAGACTGATTGGAGTCAGTAAAAAAGCAGGAGATAGCACAGTGTTACCAAAAAGTGTTCACAGACATTGTGGCAGAAAACTTCTCTAATAAGGGGAAAGAATTTGAAAGACAGAGAAGTCAGGCATATTGAACTCCAATCAACCATGATTTAAAAACTATACAGCCAGGCATATCAATCAGTATTCCATAAATTCAGCATTAGAATCTTGGATGCTTTTAGGGCAAAGAAACAAACCACCTATAAAGGAAAGCCCACCCAAATCCCTCCATCTTTTTTTCCTAACATTCCTACATCCCAGCATCTGGACAGCAACAGTTACAGTGGCTCTTCTGCTGCTGCCTACCACTGTGCCATCTTGGTCAATGTTCTGTGATTCTTTTTATTTTACATAAAACTATTTATTATTCAGTCTATTTTTCTACATAACTTGCGAATTTTTCAACATCAAATATTTTCATCATTTTCTTCTATTCATGTTTTCTTGACCACTGTCTTCATTGTTCCTTCTACATTGCCTTCCAATACCTGAGGCAAAGAAGTATTTTTAACAATTGCTGAAGGACTTGTACATTCATTTGCAGTTATCTCATTATATGCAATTTTCTTCAGTTATCTTCTATGGGAAGTTCTTGAAAAATATTGTTCACAACCTTCATACATCTTCAAAATGCAACTCAAACAGCCTGGGGATGGTCCCCAGAGGTGCTGCTGCTGTCCTGAGGAAATGGTTGACAGTGACCTGTTTACCTTGCTGCTTCGGAGACTGCGCGGAAAAGGTGCGATTCTTATTCAAAGAAAGGGTTGGGCTGGGGAGATGGCTCAGTGGAATAAGCGTTTCCCGGGCAAGCCCAAGGGCCTGAGTTCAATCTCCGGTTCCGCAAAAAAAAAAAAAGGGTTCTCACTATATACAACCCACTGTTTGCACAAGCTTTCCTGCCAGCAATATGTGAGTTTTGAAGAATTAGTTCAGTTCATCCAAGTTATGAAACTCATGTGCAAGGAGCCATGAATTTTCAGCACACAAATCTTGTTTATGTCTTCAAGGTAAGTAGTATAATTACTTCAATCCTGGGAGTAGTAATTTGTGTCCTCTCCAGTCAACTTTGGTGTTTTATCAATTTTAGTGATATTGTTGAAGTATTAGCTGTCTGTTTTCAGTAATTTTTCTATACTATTTGATCTTATTTATTTATTTATTTATTTTGGCAGAACCGGGGATTGAACTCAGGCTCTTGCACTTGCCAGGTAAGCTATTTGATCTTATTTTACTGATTTTTACTCTTCATCTTTCTTTTTGTTATTTTGGTTGATTTTTGGATTTCTTTTTCTAATGTGTTTTTGCAGAAGCCTGTTTTACTGAGATTATTCTTTTATAATACAAGAATACAGTATAAACACTCTTCTAAGAATGTTTTAATTTAATCAGAGCTTTTGTTATTATGCAGTCTAGGCTGGCCTTGAAATTATAATTTTCCTCTTCCACCACAGCAACCCCTGAAGAACAGTAGCCATGGCCCTCTGCTATCCCATGGCCATAGGCCTCAACAAGATCCATAAGGTGACTAACCCAAGAATTTGAGCAAACCAAGGCATAGCCACTGTTGTGGATGCCTCACCAAACACACCAAATTCATGTGGGACATGACCTGGGATGTGTGCAGCTTTGCCCCCTACAAGCTGCACAACATGGTGCTGTTCAAGGTCTCCAAGGACAAATGTGCCCTCAAATTCATCAAGAAAAGGGAGGGGACACACATCTGTGCCAAGAGGAAGCATGAGGAGCTGAGCACTGTGCTGGCTGCCATGAGGAAGGCAGCTGCAAAGGAATGAGCCCCTCTGGAATAAAGCTTTGTAGGAAT